>JAVCKT010002789.1:57196-70302 GCA_032273925.1 Rhynchotus rufescens | reverse complement strand
TTTATTCAAAGTGATTACTGCTCTAACTCTTGCAATAAAATAATTGGCTTGCTTTCTCTTAGGATGGTTGGGGCAAGAAAGCCAAGAGTTACCTTACTATTATCAATAGCAATGTTTAGGCTAGTTTTTCAAAAAAAGGGGGATGATTAATACATGACCTAAGTGAATTTCTCTGTCTATGCCCTATAATGACATTTGAATCCATTGATCAATTTGAACTAGAGGAAGAGATCTTAGAGAAATTGAGTTTCTATAGATTTCCTGTACACAGATAGTTGAGGAGAAGTTGCTGATCCCATCAACACTCTAATGCGGCATGATACAATCCCTCACTGAACAACAGAAAAACACTTGGGAAAAAGTCTCTTAAAATTCCCCAATCACACAAGCACCTGTTAAGCTAGACCTGATAGTAAAGAAATCCCAAGGAATGGATTCATAGGGATAGCAGTCCATGCTAACAGCAGTGCTCCTGGAATTGTTTCCTCCTTAAAGGGATACATGAAAGTCGTGTTTTCTCTTTAACAGGTCTCTCTCCCGTAAGGCATTTAAAAGAGCTATGCAAAAATACCTGGTAGAAAGCTCAGGAGCCACTACCTGCTCTTACACGTGCAATTGTGAATTTGGGTTACTCAGAAGACACCAAAGCAGTATTTTGGTTGAAGCATGACAGTGGACAGTGGCTGCCAACTGGCCGTTGTGTTAAACCAAACCAAAGAGCTGAGACCCAAACTCCCCACTTGCTACAACCCACCTAGTCCTGTAAACAGGCACACTGTCATCTTCTCCCATTTTGTAACCACAACACAGAGATGCCTATAGTCAAGCTCAGGTGTCAGTTGTTTATCTACATTTAGTCTAACGTTTAATTCTTTGGCGATAAACAAATACAGCGTTTCGACCAACCTCCTTGTTGGAGTTTTTAATTCTATGAGCAAAGACAATAAAAACAGCCCGTATTCATGAGCAATTGTAAGGAAAAGCCATTCGGCTGGTGTATAAATTGCTCTCTTAAGGTTAAGCAAACACTGAACCTCTGAGCAGGAGGAGTGTGCAGACGGGGTAAATCACAGCTGGAATTCCCAGGGTGCTGGGGCAGCGCTGCAGCAGTCTGCCTTGCAACAGGAAAACACTGATCTGGATAAAAGCGTTTGCCACTCCAAACTTCCAGGTGCTTGGGAAAACGTCTCGTTACTTTGGATTTACGATCTCTCTGAGTGAAGGTTAGTTTGGCAGTGTTAAAAACAGAAGGGAAAGAACAACAGGCAATGTGTATAATTTTCTGCCCCAGACAGCACAACTGTGTCTATCTACCTTATTCTCTATGCGAGCCAAGATGGAGACACTATAAATCAGACCTCTTGCGTCAAGGTTTAAGGGAAGCAAGAAATATGCAAAAGAGTAGATCAGCAAGAGGTTGCCTATACTGTAGTTGGCAGTCACGACTATACTAGAAGTTAGAAGATTAATGCTGTCCATTTTTATTTCCACTGGCCTAGGAGTAAAAGCCAAGATTAAGCACCAGGACTCTCCTGTAACAGGTGCTGAGGGATTACTGCGTATGTTGCTAGCAATTTTTCTCAATATATGTGTCAGGTGCAAGGGAAGGAAGGGGTGGGGGGAATGATGAGGGAAGGAAATAGCCTCATTTCCTTCTACTTCTTTCCCAAATCAGCAGGGAGTGAGGGTTCATGAGGGAGGGAGGCAATCCAAAAGGGCCCTTATAACCAGAAAGCCAAGCCCATCCTCAGCTAGCCTCCTTTGCAAGCTATTGAATGCAGCAGGAAACCACAAGGTGGCTACAAGCAGAGGAGGAATCACCACCAGTTTCAGCCTGGGGAGAGGTGTGAGCTCAGCCTGCACACACGCAGGGCACCCCTGGCTGAACCTGCTCAACAAACCACAGCAAGAACTGGGGGTTCAGAGCAGTTCCCCCTGCATCCCACACTCCTCCCTGCACCACAAGCCATTTATCAGTCCACGTCATCTAAGTTGCAGCAAAATCGAGGGCCAGCACCATCGATTAGAGCCCCCAAACTCCCTACCTGTAGTAGCAGCAACCAGCGAGGCATAAAGAAAACGACCTTTAAGCTAGGGTGGCATCTCAGAAACATGGTGAAAAGGCCACTGCTAGGCTAGCCTTAGCAGGCAGGAGGTGCAGGCCTCTGCAGTGCAGCAGCAGATGAAGGGGGTGTTAGCATTCCTGCCCCTCTTCGTGGTAATACAACCGATTATTGACTCTGGGATCTGAGGGAGACGGGCAATGTTGGCTCACTAGTTAACGGAGGCCCTGGCTACCATAAACTTTCATCGAGTTGTACTCGAGAAAACAAGCAGACAAAAATAATAAGGGGAAAAAATATGCAACTGCACTGCATTCCCAAGTGTATCCTGTGAATTAAAAAAATGGACATGATTGTTCATATTAAAATTAACAGAAAAACAACCTCTAGATGCAAGTCCATAGACTTATATACAATTAAAAGGAATGAAATAAAGTTCCAAAATAAAGTCCTTTGCATGATTTCGGAAAGAAAACATGCAAAGCACTTGAATATGTGCTTAAAAGAAATGCAGCTCAACAGCACAAATTCGTACAGGATCAGAACAGGAAGTTAAGCCTTTCAGGTAGTATATACAGAAAAAAGAAATGCAAATAATGAATTAAGCCTAGGAAACAAAGTACTCATTTTAAAAATCTCTTAATAGGAGACCCTCCATGGTATGTGCATCCTTTGTTTCATAGACCCAGACAGGCCAAAAATGAAACTGTGGATTGTACTATGGAGAAGCAACCCGATACCCAAAACTCTCCAAAGAAAAAGACAGGAATCTGCAGCTTTACTTAGAACGTTCCTATCAAGATTTCTCAATGTTGTGAAAGCTACACAAGTAACTCCACTCCAAATTATGGTGACTATTTCTATAATGATGCAAGCCAGTAATAACTTTATCAATAAAAATACAACAGATGTGGAATAAATGCCATTCAGAAAACACAGTCCTCACATTATCTTCTATTTCAGTTTACGAGTCACTTCTAAATAAGTATTTTTAAAACATGCTTAGTCCAGAAAACTAGATTTAATTAAGGTAAAGCTCTCTGTACATCTGAAATGCATTATTTCAAAACAAGGAGCACGAGGTGGCTTTACATCCTTTCCATCAGTTATGCACTTTGAGGATAAACACATGGCAAGCCTCTGCAAGCGCAGCACTCTCTGATAATCTAGGGGTACTTTCAGCACGTGTCCTCTTGCAGATCCACACACCTTCTCCCAAAAGCCTGTCTAATAATCAAGGTTCTGTTATCTGTACTTTAATCTGCAAACAATATCTATTGACCTGCAGCCACCACAGCATGCTTAGAATGAAGCTTTGAATTATTTATCTACATTTACAGAATAATTTCCAAGCCAGCGTTCAAAGTTCATACATTTTCTTAAGGTTTTGTTTAAATAGCAACGATGTGCGAGGTACGATGATCCAGCCACCGCAGTTTTGGGAACGGACATTATGCACTTCCTGTAGAAAGGGTCAGGAACCTTTCTCTTAAACTTCTTTTTAATGAAAAGATATGAATGGGTCCAAACAAAAGCGCTGAGGAGCGTATGTTACCTCTGACAAAGCTGTCACTGGAAACAGCTTTGGATCCAAGACAGAACTTCCTGCAAAATCACACCAACACCTTTGCCTTCCCTCATCCAGATGTGGCACTTAACTCGTGTCTTTTGGTTCCTGTACAGCAGATCCTTGCCCTGACTAGGACGGCCCTGGCTACGGGGGCACACAACACATGGCTTTTCTGCAGGGACATTTTTAGTTTGTTTCCACTGAAGCTGAGCAAAGGGGAGGATTCTGCTGCCCCAACCACTAGTCATGTTCGGCTCTGGGAAGAGTCAAGATTCTCTTTTGTTCAATATTTACTTTGTAACACTGAATAACAGGAATAGCAGAAGGTCCTTTTCTAAGTAAAACCAGCCTGTTCTATTGGGATATCTCACAGCAACAGGGAGTGCAGAGAAGTTGTGATCATGAACGTGGATGTCCTACATTTCAGAGTGGAGCTCAGCAACAGCCTCTGAAGCTGCACACTCAAACTTAGGTGCCACATTTAAATATTCGATTCCTGGTCTTTCAGGCTGACTGAGATCATTGTGACCGAGATTTCCCCTGCTCAGCCCAAAAAAGAGACTTTGAAGGTAGTAGTATCTGTGAAAATGATTTACAGATGTTGTAAAACTTGCTGCCAGCATTCCTACTGAAAGACACTTTCTGGATTTTTAATCTTAACATCCTTTGATTTATGTATTTCTTATGCAGTTTACTGCATAAGATGGAGAGATGAGGGAAAACCAGCACAAACTCTGATCAGATTGGTTTACATGTAGCTTTTTAAAATGTGTGGGAGACTGACCACAATTTAACCGTTAAATTTAGTTTGTTCAGCTAATGAAAGAAAATTCTGTTCGGTTCTGCGTAGTTTGGTCAGCAAGAAACCAAAATGTGTTTTCACGGAAGTCTCAGAAAATAATTTTCTTCTCAAGGACGATGAAGTCAGCACTTCACAGAATCACAGAGTGGTTGAGGTTGGAAGGGGCCTCTAGAGATCATCTAGTCCAACCCCCTGCTCCAGCAGGGACACCCTGAGCACGGAGCACAGGGTGACATCCAGGCGAGTTTGAAGGCCTCCAGAGAAGGAGACTCCACAACCTCCCTGGGCAGCCTGTTCCAGGGCTCTGTCACCTTCATAGTGAAGAAGTTCCTCTTCACATGGAGATGGATTCCAAATTTTGCTTCCCACAATTGGACTGATTGTGCAGATCTACTCCTTATTTCAAGTTTCAACAAAAGTCACAGAAATAATACATGTGTAAGGAAAAATATCAAACACCAAAAGCCATATGTCAAATAGCCAGTTTATTGTATAGGTACCAAAAGCATGGGCTTAAGCTTCCAAATTCTGGAGTCTCTGTGGTGCTAGATCACCAAAATAACAGAGGTTTCAACAAGTGGGACTACAAATCCCATCCTCCTGTAAGTTTTGTATTCCATGCAATATGTACCAGAATCAAATAAAGAGATTTCAAAAGCATGCCCAGGAAGCTCATACAGCTGCCCAGTCCTGCACTGCCCCAACCTTCTCCTCCCCAGCTGCCAAACCACACATGGGTGGGCAGCCAGTATGAACAGGGTTACCCACAACATTTCCAAGAACAGGGACAACTGTCACTAGAGCTTCCATGCTGAGCAACTGCATATATAGGAAGCTGAGGGCTTATATCATTATTATTTCTTCTCAAAATACCACGTTATTCAAAAATCTGGACACTTCACATTTGAACAGAAAAACATGCGTTGCTTCACCTACAAGCGAAGTATTGTGTGGTCCTGCTTGGTGTTTAAACTGCATAGAGACATGGAAAATGATCCCCAGAACATTTTTCAGCCTGCTTTCAAGATTATCTGTATTCCCATCAGGCTCAAATAATCCAAATATGATTGTACAGCATAGGGTTTCCAATTGAGGTGGTGTTTGTTCAGGATACACTACTACATTTCCTGACCAATGAGAGGAAACAACTTTCAAAATTACTGTTTGAAATAGCTCCTTCTCAAACTTTTGATCTTCTTTCCAGGTGCGAAGAGAAACAGGCATTTATGTTTCCCCTTCCTCATGAAGCAGAGGAATTTCTCCCCATTCCCGACAGCAGGTTTGCTGTGGCAGGACAGGCAAGGGGCTGCACCAGGGTCCCAGTGAATTACCGGAACGGCAGCTGAAAGACTCGGGTCCAGTTCTGAGCCCCGCTCTGTGCTCTCCTACTTCAAGAGATCATGGAGATACTCTACAGCTTGGATCATAACGCACACGTTTTACTGACAAACTAATGTCAGAATGCCTTTCTTCCACGTCTCTGGCAACATCAGCACTACCATTCACCTCTCCTTTGGTCAGCTGTGACACATTCCTAGGCTGTGCTTGGAGGAAACAAGGCAGGAGTACGTCTTCACCTACCATGGTCTAAAGAGGTGATGCTCTTATGATAAAGATCCAAAACGGAGGCCAAAGGTAACTCATGTACAAATCCTAAGCTGCTCTGGGAATATTCTTTTTGTGTAAATGTCTCTTAGTATTACTTCAATTTCACTAAACGAGTTATTTTTGTCACTAACACAATACTAGGAAGAAGGATGATGCTAAATTAGCCTGGAGTGGAGGGTACTTGAGGCTAAAATGAGTGAGGGCCGCCAGCGGGAAGGCAGATTTGCTGTTTCTCATTAAAAGTTCAATTGATTGAATTCTGTTTCTGTATCACAGAATACCTTTAGGTTGGAATCTCAGAATAACTATTCTGAGATATCAGAATATCAGAATCACTATTTAAAATTCATTATTCATACCTGTGTAATCTAATATTCACAGGCTTGCCAGCACACTGCTTTGGACAGTTCTCACAGTTCGTTCCTTCAAAATATTCACAGCCTCCCCCATGGGAATTCTGACAGATCTTAAGTTCTCCTGCAGCAAAATCCCAGCAAGTGGCAATTCCCAGAAGTTCCAAGCCAGCTAAAAGGGCTGCAATTCCCTCCTCCACAGACCATGAAGCACAACAGTTAGATATCGAGGTGACTGATCCGTCTCCTGCCTTCTCAGGAGATGGAGAGTCGCTGCGGCCTCCCTGTGGCCTTCAGACGTTCCTCCACAGCTCGTCGCCAGCCACAGGCCTACCTGTGAGAAGCTCTGTTGGATGCTGGACTAGCTGAGAACCAAGAGCAGAAAAAAGTATCTGCTGCCAGGTCTTAGTCTAGTCCAGGCCTGCTGTTTCCTCAAGTAATTACAGCCAAAAGTCCCTGTGATGTCTTGACATTCCCTCCACACTACAGGATTTCAGTTTAACTGTTTTTTCCACCCCTCACCTGAGGTTTGCTTTGCTTATTAGGAAAGTTAGGGCCAAATATAATGAGATATTATTCTAGTTTAAAAATAATATTTTTAACAACTCCACTTTTAACCTCAGCTTAAGATTAGCAAATTTTCCTGGGTGATAATTTATTTATTGTTCATGAAAAATGTCTTTAGTGACATGTTCAAAAATACCAAGCCAGCTGGCAGGCACTACAGCCACATATAATCAGAAAACAAACAAACAAAAAAACAGAATTCCTATGCCTACTATAGCTAGTCAATACTGTAACAAAGTACCATGTTAACAGGTCTGACCATGACTACCTTCTACTTTGTATTTTCCACCATTTTCTACCCAACTTTACAAATGCAAATAAGCATAAGATGCAAAACAAAAAGAAACGAGTGTTGTGTATTTTGAAAACAAGTTGCAAAATTCCTTGTTGAAGGTTAAGCAGTGAATGACCGACTTTAATTTGCTGGTTTAACTATCATCAGACAAGATAATTTGAAGTCCAGAACAAAACTGATTTGCATAAATGATATTATCTAATTATGCAATTCTCCAAGCTAAACCAGTCACTTTGTCTTGCAAAGTGCAGCTTAAAAATAAACAGTCCAAACATATGGGAACTCTCTGCTGGGACAAATATAGAAGAATTCAAACCCAAGAATTCATACCATCAGCTAGAAACTAAGCAAGTTCTACTTAAAATGCTGTGATTTACACTAGGGATTTAGAATAAATTTAATTAGTTTCCTGCATTCCAGCAAAGTATATTAAGAGAAAATGAATTCTCTCAGCATAAAACAGTGAAACAATGAAGAGCAAATGAGCTAAGCCAGCTTCATAAATCAATTTATGCAAGTCATGCTAAATATGTGCTAATCCCAATCTGCACTCCCGTCAGATATTACCATGAGTACATTCAGCAATTTTAATTTAAATTGCCTGCACTTAAACAGAAAAGGGCAGCAAATCCAGACCGCCGTTATAATTGATATTTACTATTATAGTGTTACATTTTATCTGGAAAAAAATGACAAAGCTTTCAGAGGTAAACAATGTTCACTGGCTCCTCTGAAATGCTACTCTTAATCCTTTTAAATGCAGCATGACACTGGCTGAACCTCAACAGTCCTCAAGGTGGAGAGGAATAACCAGGAGAGTAAAATCTTCCTTCGAGATTTACTATTTTCCAAGTTCAGCAACCTAATATGTTTTCCATTTGCCTTTAAAATGAAACAAAATCATGTGGAATTACTAATAGCTGGCTCCGTAGAGGGTAGAGAGGTTAATCTGGATATGCCTGAGGAGTTCACTCAAAAGTTTGCTCAATGTTTTGAAATTCAGATATCTTACTAGGTTGGATTGAAAGTCCTGTGAAAATAGCTTATTCTCATGTTATTTCATTACTTCCACAAATATTCCCAAGTCAATTCCCTCATTACTGGGAAGTATTAAAAGAAAAGGATTATTTCAACTTCTTTAGTTACATCAGATGTCAAGCAGGCCAAAAAGATTATGTTCTGAAAAGAGCATATTTTTGCACAGAAAAGCTTTTCCTTTGTTGGCAGTAGACCCTTCACTTATTAGCTGCTATGCCCATTTGATTGTTGGTAACAAATTAATAGAGATAGCTGCAAGATTTTCTTATGAAACTTTATTTTCTCAGATTTGTGGAAATACTGACTCAGTATTTAATGGAAAGGGGGTTCTGAGGCCGAGCTGGACTCTCAGATCAAATCAACAACCTTAACTTTTCAGTCTGGAGGTAGAAGTAAGAACAATTTACCCACACAGAAATAACATTCACTACGAAAACCAGAAGGTTGGCCACCAAACAGAACTGTCGACCTCCAGCTAGCTCCACAGTTGATTGCTAGCTGTACAATTAATTGTTTATCCCAAAAAAGTACTTAGGCCCTTCTCATTCAGGAAACCACCTCTAGAGTCTCAGCAAGTCAGTTATTATTCTGGCATTAGAATTACATTTTAATCCATATCGAGAGTTATTTTAAACATGGGGTGGAAGCACCATCCCTAATGTACAAATAAAGGCACACAAGTGGATTAAGCAATGTAGCTTAGCTCAGCCAGCTTCTGGTAGACCTACATCTACAGCCATGTCTCTCAAGCACAACATCAGCACAGTAGTATATCATGCTACAAAATCTTCTTATTTTGGAAGAAATTGTGTTTCCTGAGAAGGGAAATATGAGAAATATTTTTTACCTGGCAAAAAACGAGGCTGCCACCGAGGTGCCACTGGACACTTCACTGGCCACGTAGGTGCTCTGGGAAGCCGGGACGCTGAACAAGGAGGGTTTATCTGCGTTGTAGCGGTTCAAGGCTGCTTCCGTCAGGCCCTCTCGGCTCGTCTCTGTCATAAGCTGAGAGATCTAAAGACAGAAAAAGAGAACAGAGTCACCAGACAAGGCCCATTAGCTCACCCCTCCTCAACCAGAAATGCCTTTGGGCTGCAGATGGAGGAAGGTGCATTCCAGGCACCACATCTTTGCAGCTCTAAGTGAGGGTATTGCTTCTGTCGGGCTAATCCACAGAACTTGGTCTCGGTCCTAACCTTGTTTGCATTACAGCTAATGGGATAAATTCACTCCATCACTGGAAATACCAATAATTTCTGCATCTTTCCCTCTCTATGGAAAAGGAAGTGTAGACTATCAGATTTGCTCAATTTCACCTTTGCTGACAAAACAAATGGCTTGGAAGTGTGCAAGGTATTATTTTTATCTCAGAAAAAAAACAATGCCTTTCTTTGCTTTTGTAAAATAACACAGAAGTAGGTTATTAAGTATTTTTGTTGACCTTCCTTCAGAAAAGCTAACACAGAAGATAACAAATTGTCTCCTGGGACCCCAGACTATTTATCATTTTTCTAGAAAAATCAAGATTATTCCTGCCCATTTTCATTGGCTTTCTTACAAGGTTTTAAACACTCCATGATTTCATTCTTCTGAAAGCCCATTTAGCATTTTTTTCCACATTAGGAAGCAACATCCCAGCATTTAGTTGTCAGGAAGAACAAAAAAAGTTCAGCCAGAACTGGATCTAGGTCTCCCTCAAATTAACAGATTCTTACTGACTTCAGGGAAAGCCAAGTCAGCTTTATTTGGAGAACATGCTCCACAGAACCTTATTTTCTGAAATTCTTTTTTTTCCCATTAACTTACCATGGCATGGCGCGTCATCCACTGTACCTCAAGCAGTTCTTAACTTCCCTTTCCTCTTTCCCTCATCTTAACCACAAATTAGCTTTTGTTTACACATGCATATCTCAAAATTGCTACATACAGATGCAAAGGGCTCTCCCAAATCACAGCTAGCAATCTTCCAGTGCGTAACTTCCTTCTCACTGCAAACAGCCCACTAGAACAAGTCTCTCATCTATCCAACATCAATTCTTGTGCCTATCGTCACAACAGTGATAGAATACCTTTGTGAAGCCTATTAAATGAAATACTTCTCTGTGCTGTAGTTCTGTTTTTCTGGATAGACTTGCTTTATTTGACTTATTACTATTATGTGCTTCAGTTATTAATTGCAAAGTAAAGGAGCTATGTTTTTCATTTTGGAGATAAGAAGTGATAAGATGTGAAGATGTTTACTCTATTCTGCAGAAGATTAGACCATAATCATTGTTAAACCACCACTAGACCACTTCTGTTGCTCATGGAAATATGTAATGTGCAATATGGAAAGTTTATCCTTATCTGAGGCATTCTGAAAACAATCCGCCTATCTCAAGAACAGCAGTGCTCTACTAGCTGCTGTATTCTATAAAGAATGAACAAAAGTGCTCAAAGTATCCTGATCATCTTAGTCACTATTAAGCTTTTCTGGTTTACCAGTTTATGACTAGAAGAGGAGTGCTCTCTGAAGGCTATGGCTGAAATCTTCTAGTAATACTTTAAAATTCTTTATTTTAGTCTGCTTGCCAAGATACCTCCCTACATATCCACCATGGGAGCAACCAGGAATTTGTTTCCTCGGTATTCTCCTACACCTTCATATATCCGATTGGGATATCCAATACACTTGAATTCAATAAACACTCTTTTCCTCAAGCTCTTCATACATTTTGATAAACCAGCTATTTCTATTTGCAATGAATGAATTGGATCAAGACTGTGCCCTATTGCCTCAGATTATCCCTAAAAACAATCTCATGAACTGCCATGACGGGAAGTACCAAGCAAGCAAAGAATTACCAAGCTCTTCCTTCAGAGCAGGACACACTCCTGTTTACTCACTTAAGTCCACCTCCTTCATCTATTTGATGGTCCATCCCTGACCTCAACAGCCAGTTGCCAGCATTGTCACCGCCACCAACCAGTGACCCTCATTTCCAGGGCACCTTGATGGCAGTTAAAGAGCTGATGAGTTGGTTTATCTCAAGGCAACTTGACTCTTGCAGTCATAAATTCGCCACCTACTGCCAAGTAAAGGTTCACTGTTCAGAATGAGAATTATTGCACCAAGCCAGCACATTTCTATTAGCCTCAGCAGGTCTTTTGAAGCTACAAGACAATGGGGCAGGGAAGAAAAATATTAACCAACTCCTCAAAACAAAAGGATTTGTTTGCCTTAGTATTGGGGATATGCAAAAAGTACCTATAATACCACAGGTTTAAAGAAAGTCACTATTTGGTTTTGTAATTACGGAGACTTTCAGGTGAGCCACACTCCTGCCCACAAGTGCCGTGAATATGACCAAGCCTGGATCAAGCACTAGAATCAAAGAGCCTCAAACTGACAGAGGGCATTTCTTGAAAGGTATTACCCTCAAGCTTCCTCAAAAATTCATTAGATGCTTCATAAGATTTTGAATAAGTTCTTAAATACAAGCACTCACTCCAAACTAATCATATACTCACCCACCACAGAGACATGGGATTCTTGTGAAAAAATATGAAAACAGACCATTCTCCTTCACCTACACACTCAAACAGAAAGGGATATTAATCAGCATGTGAAATGTTATTTTATTAATGGAGAGGAAGATGCTGAATAGTTTGCACTTAGATGACATTTTCTTATATTAAGAACTCAGAGGAATCAAATAAGAAGCTGGGAATAATCAAATTATTTAAAAATTCTCTATTGGTTTAGTACCACAGTAACCAAATGTCAGAAAGAAAAAAAAAAGAGATAAACAATATTTATATCCTATGGACAAATGGAGAAGGGGCTTGTTTCTATCTACATATAGGCTTTTCTCTAGTACTGCTCTCCTACAGTATATCCTATACAACAGCCCAAGTGCTGCAAGGATAATGAGCCGCTCAGACTTCAAGCTGTGCCACATCTGCACGGTATTGACCACTGGATCCTGCTGGAATGGCAGCAGCTCTTCCCTACTCTGGTTCCCGTTAATTCACACAGCTTGCTTTGTTGCAGAAAACAGGAAGCTACTGTTGACGTTGATATTGATGGATTATCTGTGGAAAACGGCACTCTAGTGTAAACAGGCATGTCCGAGAGCCCTCCCCAGCTCCGCAGCCTGGCACTCGCAGCGCAGCTTGCGGGGACCTGGTCAGCTCCCTCTTGCCCTGCGGGCCCGGAGCTACCGCCCGCTCTCCTGATCCATGCCGGCACGCTTCCTGGGCGAAACCTGCCTCTCCAAGAGAGCGCTCGCAGGACCAAGTTCCCATACGCCCGTACTCTGCTGTGCGCCAAGCTCCCCACATTTACAGCCTGCCTCAGCGGGGACACTTCTTCGCTGGCAGCATTTTGCAAGGACTCCAAAAGCAAAACAATCTGTTTTACCTAGTACAAGACATACATAAATTAACACCAAATAAGAAATAGTGTAAACTAGAGTCCAGGACCTCCTAGCCTCCAAGTTATAAAGTCTGCTTGTTTTCTCTGGCTGTCCTTCCTATCCCGACTGGCCATATAAAACAAGCATCACTTTCATCCTTTTAACAAATTTTCAAACACTCTACTCAAGCATCTTCTGCCTTTGAAACTTCTTTTCATTCTTAAACATAAAGGTTTTTCAAGGCCAGTTTTAGCACTTGCATCCTTTACTTGAGAAAGTGGGATTTTGAACAGAAAAGTCTCCCGAAGCAGTACAAGCTGATGTATTTCCCTAAAATTCAGCAACCTCTTGTTCATAATCTGGGAAATGCACAACACCACTTGATCTTATCCAGGTCCAAACAAATGAAAGGA
>JAVCKT010002789.1:32121-45941 GCA_032273925.1 Rhynchotus rufescens | reverse complement strand
ATGAGAAAAAAAAAAGTGTCCCATATGTTTCTTCACAAGGTGCCTTGTAGGCATCTACCAAATCATTTGGCACAGCTATTTACTCTAGGATAAAGGGACTATAAAATGGGCCTGAACTAGTTCCAAATGATAGAAGACCATACCACATGCAGGGTATTAAAGAACCAAGCTTAAAATACTGTCCTAGAAATGCTGCTTGATGTGTGTTTTTCGAAGAGAGGCTGCAATACACCCCTTCGATAACCTTGAAGAGTCAGAATACATTGAGTTATGAAAGCTAATGTTATTAATGTCAGCAACATGGCATATGAGTACTAGAAGGAAAAGGCACGATGCTTGTCTGTCACATTCATGAAATGAACTTCATCTCAAATTGTTTTCAGATTAGAATCTATCCAAAAGTTATCAGCAATTCCTGTTGGAAGAACAGCAAAGGATGCTTTCCTACAGAGGAAAAATGGAGGAAGAAAAAGATGAACAGGTGCACATATGTGCATACCTGTGCAAATACACAACATGTATATCACATAAGTAGATAAATCAGAGCAAAGGATGACTAAAAAAAATCATAAGTAACAAACACTTATACATTAAAACAAAAATTCAGGAGACTATTGAATGCTTCTCTAAAACTGACTACTAAGTTCTTTTGCTTGTTGCAGCAACAGTGACAGAGGCCATGGAAAAAGGGGGAAGTGTGACCTTCACATAGGATTACACCTGTGAAATATTCCTTTTGCATAGTGGCCCTTGCAAAACACGGGTTTCAAGCACACATAGGCCAGTCCTACTTGAAAAGGCAGGAGAATATGAAAGATCAAAAAAAGTTTACAGTGTCAAAGTTCCATTTTTCAACAGCAGCACACAATGGGATATGCCCTATGAGCAAGCAGGGCAACAAGATGACATCTAGCATCTTCTGGAACTGCTCTGCATGACGAGTTAAAGCAGCAAGGGAGATACTGACTCAGATGCCTGTTGAAAGTATGTTTCAACGATGCCGAAGTTAACAGCTTGAGAGGTCAACTTGGAACTTGCCTAGCCCTGTTCTTTCCCAGGGGCATGCTTTCAGGTGAACTCTGCAAAACAAAGCCCTTGTTTTCAAGTTTTTTCCGTTACAGAAAGCACTGCAGCAGCTTGTTATAAACGGTAAAGTGTATGAACTCTGAGAAGTTGATAAAAATTATTCAGCTCAAGCTGTATTTTGAGACAAAAAGGAGTCAACCTCAGCTTCATGAAATCGAATTTTCAAGGTATTTTTGGAGTAATCTTTTTTTTTCCTTTATCCCTAAAGACTAATTTCTCTCATGTTTCACTTCAATATTGACTCTTACAGCAATGGGAAGATAACATTTCCTTCAAATGTGTTGCTTCATGTTTTGATGCTGAAAGTACTTCAAGTCCTCTTAGGAGAATGGACTGTTACCTATGCAAAAATATTATATAGTTACTGATCCAGCTCTTTTTCAGCTGAGTTTTTATCACACAGTTTCTAGTAGCATTACCTCTCAGTGCAATGTTTTAAAGTATCCTGAAAACAAAATCTGGAAGCTGTTAAGTACAAACCATTCTCTGATAGCAGAGTTATGGATTGCGACAGGTCTCTTGGCCTCCTGTAGTACCATCCAAGGATTCTCCAAGAAATTACAAAGAGGCATTTCCACTAAACGCATTCAAGTCAGGCAAGAGGATACTGGCATCAACAGCATAAAGGCATTAGGCATAATCTTTTCCCTCTCAAG
Organism: Rhynchotus rufescens; assembly: GCA_032273925.1. NCBI lineage: Eukaryota > Metazoa > Chordata > Aves > Tinamiformes > Tinamidae > Rhynchotus > Rhynchotus rufescens. Next base: position 44,199 of record JAVCKT010002789.1, on the reverse strand, counting down.
TGACACTAGAAGGCCGATTAGGTAAAGGAGGAGTCTGAACAGGTGTTATCCCACACATGCACAAACGGACGCCTATATAACAAGGCTGTAACAAGCCTCCACTGTCATGCTTGAGATTGTCTCCACTAAGTACATAGGAGGCCAGGGACAAGGCACTACATTATTCATACTCATTATTTCACAAAATGCCTGGAGGCCTCAGGACTAATGGTCCCTTCACACAACACAGGCTGTCCCTGCTTCAAAGCCAAAGCACTGACGGGGCAGGAAGAAGAGTCGCAATATGTGATTAAAGTCATTCAGTAGCAAATTGAAGTGCATTGAGTTTCAACGATCTCATAACCTGTATAACCTTCATATACATGGGCCCTCTCTCAAATCTCTTTCCAGAAAGCTTGATCTTGTCCTAGCTGTCATCAGGCCAGGTGTCTACAACTCCCCTACTTCTGTTTAAATAGGGAAAGGAAAAAAAAAAAAATTGATGAGCTAGTCTCTGTCAGTATTTAAAGGCATCTTTACATAAGTTCTGAAGTAAAGAACAAAACTCAGGAGATAATCAGCACCACAACTGCTGAGTCCTGGCTGCAAATGACACTCTTAGGCATGTAGGATTATAGAAATAAAGTCCCTTGTGCTAACTGAACAGGTAGGAGAATAATGAAACTGGTAGTGTAAGAACTAGTCTTTCCTCTCCAGAGCACTCACACAAACCAACTTGACTGCATCACTAATGCCCTAAAAAATTATTAAAATTAAAAGATAAGTTTAGGGACACCATTTTCCTAATTTGTCAGGAAGGCCTGGTAGTCAGGACCCCTCAGTTGTCTTGTTCTTTTATGTCAGCTGGACAGTAGCTGATTATATTTTTTGCTGAACTGGAAAAATTACCATAGGTTTGGTTTACAAGACTTCAAAACAAACAAAACGAAGAAAATGAACAAAAAAACACAACACCCTCCCAGACTTGCAAACTAGGCCCCAATTCACCTTGCCTAACATTGTGCAAATCTTCCCAGAGCCTTTCAGAGAAGCTGGGCTAAAGCACGCACAGCTTGACGAGCACATTTGCCTCCTGCATCTGCGATCGCTGCCGTGATGTGGCTCTATGGTACAACAGAGGGGTTCATCACATGCACATTTTATTTCCTGCACACTGGCAGTGAAACCCTCAAAGTCTTCAGCTATCAGAGAATGCGATCACTTAAGTACTGATGACATCTGCCTATCAGGCATTTTCTTTTGCTGTATTCTGTATAGCTTCTTTTCACAGTATGCGAGTTAATTTCCATCTTCTGCACTGCAGGAATCGACAAACATACAGGAATGAAACACCTAGGGCTTAGTGGTTATGGTTTGTGTGTAAATTCTGCAATGCTACGCTTAAGTCCCACCACACAACAAAACTCCTTATTTGTTAGTGCTCCTCCAAACTGCCTGTCCTGCCACCCACAAATGTACCTCCTGCTCTGGCCAAGAGGATAAGGGAGGCCAGAAATGGAAACAGGATAAGACAACATCAACAGTGATTCTTTTTATCAAAATAGAAGATTTGCTAGGAATTTGTCTTTTCTTTAATTCACAAGGAAATACATTGAGGAGGGCTCAAACTGTCTGTATTTATCTACATATCTCTTGGCTAAATTCTTCTTTTATGGAGAAGACAAGATTACTCTACATACTCTAAAACAGAGGTTGCTTGAAAGATTTGGCCAAGCTCAACTTCTGTTAATATCCTGATCTTTTCAAGAACTGATAATGCAGCAAAAGGTGTAAAGCAATTGCACAAATCAGTCATAGCAGTTTAATTACCCAAAGGCAAACCCAACTGCACTCAACTCAGGCCAATGGAGCCACAGTGAAGTCAGAGGAGCAGAAATTTCATCAAATACTCTAAGCTTTATTTCTTTTCCTATTTTTCCTGTTTAGCTAGAAGTCTCACATATGTTTAGTCAGATAATTAATAAACACAAATATGTCAACATTCTCTAATTCAAAAAGAAACAGGCAAATAGCAATAAAGCAATGTGACAGAAAAATGTGTTTGATTCAAAGCACTGCCACAACAGAAACACTTCCCTTGCAACCCCATCTACACAACTGATAACTGCACTGGTGGCAGCTCAGTCACTGGACATTCACATCTCACAGTCAGACAATGAGACTTTTTTGTCCTGTCAAACCAAGGTGCCATCAGAATGAGGGACAGTCACTGGTGTGCTCCCTCAGAAGGCAGTTACAGAGGTTCCCGCTGGGATTTCCTATCGACCTACTGCCCAAGAAGCCCAGGTCGAGGAATTGGAGAGCTCATTGCCCTCCTTTCCCCTCTAACTTCTGGAGCTGAGTTCCTAGTTCAGCTAGAGAGGTTAGGTGGCTCTGGAAGGTGAAGCAATAGTTTAATTCCTCCTCAGAGCAGAGTGAATTTTAAGAAATGGTTTCATTGCCTGGAAGCGGCCTTTTCTCACTTCTGGAGATGTGCTACCCTTCCTTTCTCTCCAGAAGATACACACAAGCAGACCCAAAGCTCAAAGGCTGCTGTAAGAGCAGCCTCCTGCTTTCGCTTGTCAAGAGACACCAGCAGCTCCATCGAGCTCTGCAGGTACGGGTGCAGTTATGGGCGAAACCAACCTGCCCCTCCACCACCCGAGGGGAAGACGAGCCCCGCTGCGTGCAACGTCAGGCTCCCTCCCACCACCGCAGCCGCTCTCACGCTGCCGTGGATCAAGTGTTACAGGCTCGACCCTCGTCTCATTTGTGCGTGGGGGGCACTGTTTTAAGCACACCAGCCGCAAGGCAGTTACCCTCACGTGAGTGAGGAGAGAGCCTGACCCTGAAGGGAGCTCGGCTGGTAACACCCATCTCTCAAGTGGAATACAAGGAAACAACCAGCCACTTCAACTCAAATCCAACGCATTAAGGAGAGAGCTGTCCCAATGGAGAATTTGATATCACATTTCAGAATCCATTTCAGAAACATTTTCAGAAAGAAATGATTTTTACATGATACTCTACAGAGCCATATTTCAAAGTTACATCAGCCTGTATTTATTCCTTACTTCCCAAAAACTTAACATGCATTCATGAAAAAGGCTTCGTCGGTGTATTTTTTAGTAATAATTTTATTCCTCATTTTAGAGCCTTGCTCTTCTTTCAGGCAGTCACAAGCTAGAATGGAATCTCAGTAAAAGAAAGCAACATATATTTATTATGATCCTCCTAAATCTAATCTTATTTCTGAGGCTCATTTACGTACAATAATACTACAAATGATTTCTTGTCAAGCAATGAGAAAAACTGAAGTATCTCAGCCAAAAATAAATAGAGATATATTGATCTGTGTTTTTCTTGATTCCTCTTGGGAATTTAAAGGGAGGAAAAAGTAAAACAAAACAAGAACAAACAAACAAAAACCCTGTGATTTTGCTTTCTCATTCTTTTCCCATCTTTTTTCTCCTCAGGAGGAGTTACCTTTGATTTTGCACAAACACAGCTATTTTCTCTCATCTTCTAACAGAATCTTAAGCTCCAGGCTTCTGGATATCCAGACGAAGGAATGAATTTTTATGAAGCTTTAAAGATGGACATGTTGCTCATACAGATGATAGGAGCCAAAGAAGTTTTTACTAGCCATGGTTCTTCACAAACTTGAATAAGAAATTGAGGGGGGGAAAAAAAAAAAAAAAAAACCCACAAACAAACAAAAAACCAGTCTGAAACATACAACAGATCTGTTGAGCTCTGGCCATGTTAACGAAAACCCTGCTGGAAGAGTCCTCTGCATTAATCTGTTTACCACAGGCCTCCATCCAAAACACAGCACCAGTCATCTGGTGTTTATCCTTCACCAGGCTCCGGCATTAATCGAGGCCCTTTCTCCAGCTGCCGCTCAGGGACCACTTTCAGAACAGAGGGACCAGGAGCCCAAGTGCGGACCCAGAACCTGAGCCCCTGTCCCAGCCAGGCACCCCTGTACTGCGACGCTCCACTGGCACCTTCAGGAATTCTAGGCCTTACCTCTACATCACATTACTAAAGGAACTTTTCTCCACAGACTATCAGTTACCACTTGCCTTCTGCCATGCTCGAATTCACCTCCCCTTTTCTTTCTCTACCCCTTCTAATATCTGAAAGAGCGTTTCTTATTGCCATATAAACACCTAATCCTTTTATGAATTTTTCCTAAGCTCTTGGCCTCAGCAACATTTTCTATGGTAATGAGTTCTACAGAGCTGCACGTTGCATGAAAAGTATATTCCCTGCTCTCAATTTCATATTGGCTGTCTTCACTTCTGAATCCGTATGTTCTTGAACTATGAAATAAAGTATAAATAGAAGCTGATTTGTTTTCTCCCCGATTCTCTGCCACCTTACAGATAACGGAGAAAACAAAGGGATAATTTCCTGTTGATGCATCAGCTTGTCCTCTCATCTCTCCATCCCATCTCCATATATTTTTTTCCCACGGTTAAACCATATCTCCTTCTCTCAGGTTATGCTTTTATTCAGCGATGCAAGCATTCAGCATAGGTACTATTTCAGAAAAGAAGCTCATCTCAACATGTGGACAAAACCTTTAAGCTACAGAGCAGAGAAGGAAACCGAGACTCCAAATCCTCACTAATTGTGATCTTTGGGCTTTTGCTAATTTACAGGATTAACTCACTCCACTAACAGTCCACAGATTTCTTCTTCACATCACAACTGAGTCATGGGGTTTTCATACTCACAGGATAAGCCTACTTAGCTCTTTTCAGTCTTTTCAAACCATGGGATACCCTTTGCCTCTTACTTCCCTTGGTCATCCTGGTACCATGACAAGGAAAAGCAATGATTATTAATTAAGCCATGCATAAAAATGCCATCAGAGATCAAATCACACCAGAATAATGTATTCCCTGCCCTCCATCCCCCCACACAGAAAGAACTCTCCTACAATTAGCACAGACTTTCATTTCCCCTGTTGATGATATCAGAGGGTCAGGATACAACTACACTGTCACTTGAGCGTCAGGAAGGAAGAATATATGAACAGCCAGCTTCTAAAATAAATGAACTGAATGATGAAATGAGCAGCACAGAAGTGTCAGCTGATGATATACAGTGACTTTGGTAGGGTCGTATCTAATTATTAGATGTGTGGTCTAGAAAGGCTTTTAGTCCGAGGACAGTTATTTCAGAGATAACAACGAATGCTTGAGGGATGTGGGCATGAGAGATAATTAGGGGTAGATATTAATCTCAGTGTCAATTAATCTATTTGATGAACTGTTCCTTGGTCCAGTCAGACAAAATTGGGAAATAAAACTCCTGCACTTTCAGCCTATGTTCTCAATATAGAGTTACTCTATTGTTAAAATCAGAATAAGAAAATAACCGGTGCAAGAATTTGCACGCACTTATTCAGCAACATCATTTATGAGCTTGCAGTAATAGAAGCCAGAAACATTTTCTACTTTGTTCAGGGACCCATCACACTCCAATTTAGATGTCAGGTGTTCACAGACTGCACTGGTATTAAACCACGAGCCATACAAAAAAAATGTGGACCAAAGTCTAACCTATTTTGCTTGTATTGAGTATCTTATACCAACTCCCATGTGATCACAGAAGAACATGGCACTAGAAGAGACAGCAGGCAAATATCCTTTTCCTTTCCTGCCGAGATGCTTTAGCAAAACAGGTCTGGCTCTAGGAAGCATGCAGCATTTATAGAAGACACCTGTTAGGCTGCAGATGGAGCAACTAATATGATTTCTGTACCTCCAGTTTTATGCTTTAGAAGCTTCTTAAATCATGCTGGCGCTGTTGCAGCAGTCACTAACATTGTAGCTTAACCTCCTGAACACTTTAAGAGGCAACAGCAGTAAATGGAATAGAAATAAATTAGACAGCAGAAGCTTGGGGAAAAAAATGGAATCAAAATCCTGGATGCAAATATTCCTCATCCAGGCTCTGTATTCAAACTCTACATCTTGTGCCCAACTCTAATCATGACCAGGTTCCTTTTAAAAGGCTACATCTGAAAGAACCAATTTGGTATGAGACAGCTGTGATGTAAGTAAACTCCAAACAAGCTATTCATCACTGCAAAGCTCCAGAACAAGCTGGTACTTTCTCGAGGAACAATATTCTTCTAAACACATATTATACACAAAGAGGAAACAGAAAGCACATACTGTAGGCTTTCATCAACTGTAAACAAACAAAGCCTTTGAAAACTCTCCAAATAAACTTGGGATCATTATTCCTGGGGCCAAGGGCTCTCAGTAGCTTAAGAACTCCTTTTCCAAACTTTTCATCACAGGGGTCCTTTTCAAGCACCACAGAGAAAGGAATACCTTTTCCCTGACTAGCCCTGCAAGCACAACACCCTCACTCAAATCCTTACAGCACCAAGTGCAAACTTTACAGCTTCAGGACACGTGAGGACAGTGCTCACCCTGCCCGTCTCTACAGCTCACCATGTTGGCCATTACTCATCCTTCCCTTTCGTGGCCCATTTTGTGCCTGGAATTGCTGGTCTTCTCCCCTTGTCTGCCCTCACCTTCCTGTTACTCAGCTATACCAAGCTGAACTAATACGATGTATTAACTTGGGTTTTTTTTAACAATCTACTTAAAAATCTAGAGACATCGAAAGATTCTTCTGCATAACCAGGAGGGGAAACAGAAATCTGTCCATGGACCAAGAAAGTGTCCTCTGTTGAAGTTCTGCAGTTCACACCACAATGCAGAAAGCAACATCCTTTTCTTTTAGAGGTATATCGACATTCTTATTCCAGAATAAGTGTTTTGGGTGACTGGATTAAGCTGGCTGCACTATTTTCAACTGATTTTTTATTTGAAAGTAGACCCTAAATCAGTCTGAATTAATAATGACTCAAATATATCTCATTGCTTAATATGGTGTTTTTGTTTCAACTATTTGGGTAGCTTTGATTAACAAAATAAAAAAATAGGCACTCAATTTAATACCCCAGTCTTCATAAAAATGAGGAAGAGATTTTTTTTAAAATCAAGATATTTGAACTTTTCACTCCTATACTAGTACCCCAGGTCTAAAGGTTTCTTGTTCTTTAAAAGTATTATGTGACAATTGGTAAGCAACAGAAATGTACTTAACCCAGCGGTATGCTGTAAGGCACATTAGCAGCTGTACAAATAATTAGAGCCCTTCTCAGGTAAAACCTCTCCACCTTCACTCAGTTTTCTCCCAAGCAGCAAAGGAGTGAAATCCCCATGAGTACGGAAAACACCACCGAAAGCCTTTCCAAATGTTAAAATAAAGTTATATCCCTGGAGAATATAAGTGCTACCTGCTGGTGTGATGCTGAAAGAGTATGATTTTCAAATTTCTATCAAATTCTGCTGGATTTTTCTCCCAATGTTTTCCTGCATGGATTCATCAGAAACATGCCATTTTTCCGACAGTCAACTACTGCAGCATTTGAATGCTGGTAAGAGGGTTTTAGTGAGGCACAATTTTTCCCAAGAGAAATAAAAAGCTTGGTCAACCCTATTCCCTTTCTCTGCCTGACTCCTCATTCTGTAAAAGAGCCACTTACCAGAAATCTTGAGATACAGATATTCAACTAGGATTTTTGATTCGGCCCCTTATAGAAAACAAGGTCAACTGTTCATTCGTGAGCCAGGCCATGGGTCCAGAAATCATAGCTTTTTTGGATCCAGATCTTTGCTTCTGTCTGATTAATGGAGGCCAATCACATAATCACAAAAAACAAGGTCGCGGTGACAACTGATGAGGACGTCTAATCCATTCCTCACCTCAAGGTAGAACCAACTGTACTTAAACAATTCTTAGCAGCTATTTCTTTACTCTGCTTACAGGAGACTTCATTAATTAATTTCCACAACATCTCCAGGTAATTTAGATCACTGTGCACTGTCCATATCAACAGAGAGGTATAGACATACATCTCCAGCTAGAAACATTATTACTTTTTCTAACTTTTAGGCTGTAAACATACACTAAGCTACTAAGTCTGATAGCATACAAATTTACAGCTGCTTCAGTTACTCCTGGTAGCAATTACTTACTCTTTCTGAAAAAAAAGAAAAAAGAAAAAAAAAAAATCTTGAACTAATTAGGATCTCATTTCAGATTCAGCCTACAGTACAGCATTAGAACATCAAAACAGTCACTTTGTATCTATCTTTAAATCAGAATTGAAACAGAGGCAGCAATGCATTCCCCATAACAAGGCTCTGGATTTAGGTAGGAGAAGAGTCTAAGAAGGGGCAACATCTTAGAAATAAAGGATATTTCTGGTGCCTAAGATGTCTAACAAGTCAGTTCTAAGCCATGGAATGGCACTTCCGAACTAGTCTTGTCTCTCTGGTTACATTTCAGAAAGAAAATAAGGTCACTTTTTAACTACTTCTGTCATGTTATCTAGACTAACAAAGCTAATTTACAATGAGAGAGGTCTACAAGAGGCGCCATTAAGTCTAGAGCCATGAGACCTACTTCTCCCTGGACATCAATTTGAAAAATTATGATATAGAAGGGCACTATCTCTGTGTGAAATGTAATGCTTTTTATTCCAAGAAATTCTTTTCTACTATGGCTAATTAGTGAGGCTTTTCTAATTACTGTTCTTAAGGGAAAGCAAGAAAATTTAATTTATATATAGACATTCTCAAGTCAACAGCCAGCACTTTTTTTTATTCACCTTCAAATCAAGAAAAACAGGGTTCCAATTAGAAGATATATCAGTTATCCTGGCTTAGCGCTCTTCGTTGGCAGGGTTTTGCAACTGTAACATTAAGTACATGGTGAAAAGAATATTTATACAATCAAGAGAGATCTAAAGCATTCTGAGAATATGTAGTAAATAAGATTTGTGTTCTATATACAAAAGCAGAAAAAGGAATCCTTGCATTTCGCTGCTATTTCAAAACATGAAGAAGTGACTTTACAAAGTCATTCTTACCCGATCAGCTCTCAGTCTGACAGAGATGCTGTATAGCCAAATGCTAAAATCCTTTTGAAGTGTCAAAAGACAAAAGCTACTACTACTATTTCTTGACTGGATGATTAAAGGTGACCTTTGATTACAGTGAAAAATTCAGCATTTGAAAATTAATGAAGTAAATATAAAGCTGATTACCAACAAACAGCTCACCACAGATCAGGGTCTTTTATTGGGGGGCAAATAAGGGTCTGCTCTTCTAACTCTGCTAGCAGGCTCCAACTACCATCTTTTCAATTTCAGGGTTATCAAAAGGGGAAGAAAAGGGTAGGTAACAGTCCCTAAGCTCTCTGAAGCCAAACTACAAGAACAGGAAAGAATTTTGAATATTATATTTTTCTTAGTGAATATTTTTAAGATTAAATGAGCCATTCAGGAACAGTCAAAAGGTAAAGTAAAACACATTTCCATAGAAGCTGGGCCCAAAGGATTGTGAAAGCAAACTGAAGTCATTTTCCTAATAAACACATTTTTTTTTTTTTAAATGTGCAATGCACATTCAGATAACTTAGATCAGATATTCTTTTCTTACATCAAAACAAGATCACATACTGACCTTCCCAAATGCGATTCAGGTTCATTAGGGCATAGATCTCACAAGACCATAAAGTCACATATTTTCTAGATAAAATAAGTGTAATTCATTTTTTCATTTTACCCAATATTCTTTGGTGCATGACAATTTTTTAATGTTTATGAAATTCCTTGCCTTTTTTTCCCCCTGACTGTAAGTTTAGTTGCTCTCAAACCAATAAATGCTTAAGATTAATTTAGGAACCTATCTTACAAACTGTTCATAACTTGGCAGAAAGACTGGCTTTCAAAAATATTTATGTGCCTTAGGAAGCCAACAGGAGTGCAAGGAGATCTTGGAAAAGAACAGACTTGTTTTTCACTCCTTGTGCCTTTGGGCATTCTGAAAGTCCCACCACTGGCACGTAAGGGCCTTGGGAAACATTTTCACCTCCTGTCATAAAAACCCCTTCCCTGTGAGCTGCTGTGAAAAGATTCTATTATGGATATGGATGCAAAAGGAATTACCAAAAGAGAACAAGGATAAGATGTGATAAAGTGCTATACGAAAGTCTCCCCCAAACTGCTGGCCTCTGGAGACTAATAGTTCAGTTGCATCCATGAGAATTGATAACATCAGAACAGCAGGAGGCAAGTGAACTGGCAGAAGGCCACCAGCACAAACAAGCAGCCATGAGAAGGTAAGAAGCTTGGACCACATCCAAGAAGGTGGCGGCTGCTCTAAGTAGACAGACTACACATGCACTTGAGGAAACAAAAGGCCCTGCGGGTACTTCCTTAATACCTAACCTCAGGTACTGAGGCCACTAACGCCCTGGCACAAGAAGCTGCAATTGCCTCCCAAGGTGTCTTCCAAACAAGTATTTGGAGCAAGAGTGCACGTGTGTGCGTGCCAACTGCGAGAGGGAGAATGTACTGTGGGACCAGTCATCTGAGTATAACACCATCCCCTCAGTTCTGGTATCAGAGACAGGTCAGTTAATAAAAGGTGTTCCAGTAAGTGCTGGTTGTGCTCTGTCTCCTTACCCAGTCCATTCCTGAATGGGGGAAGCAGCCCTTGTCCTGGTGCTCACTGTACAAATGGCTCTATCTCTTAGAACATAACCAATTGCAGCAAGTAGTAATAACCTGCCCTTCAAGCTTCTACGGCATTAAATGAATGGCTTTTTAACATAAAATTACTTACCTGGTAGGGATATAGAGTGACGCCATTCGTTCTTGACAAAGACCAGGTGCCATCAAGATACTGATGAGCCTGGATAGCCACAGAGTTGAGAACATTACCATTGCTAGGGCTGGTGGCCATCTGAAAGCTGACCTTGGCTTGGTGTCCAGGAGAGCCATTTTTCTTCTCCACCCCATTGACAATTCCCAGGCTGTTGGGTTTGCCGCCGTGCTTGTTGGCTACAAAGCCTGTGTAGTTGGAGGTGGCATACGGAGCAGGCACGTACGCCCAGTCCCTGGGCTGCAGGCTGCCCATGTGCCGGGAGCCCACCAGAGCGGGGATGGTGGAGAGGGGCGGCGGGGAACCCGGCGAGGCATCGTAATGGTCAGAGTTGGCAGCGTGCTCCAGCGTCAGCACCATCTGAATGGCCTCTTGCTTCAGCTGGTTCAAGTGGGTGGCACAAACGTCACATCTGTTGTCCTTCTCATTCCAGGCTTTCCGAATTGTATTGGGAACTTGGAGTTTGTCATGAATCACTGACGAGAAGCCCGAGTCCTAAAATCAAACAGAGGAGGGAGAGGGACAGAAAAGAAATATTTAACCACGGTCACTGCAGTAAAACATAACTACAACTGATTGTGCATTTCAAAAACCAATTTATAAGATAAGCTTGGAAAGCAAACAAAGCCCATTAGATACAGTCAATGTATGCCAGCAATGGAGTTAAACGAAAATGAGAAACTAGATTGTGTTGGGAAGAAAAACTTCTTACTTTTACTGATAAATGGCAAATATTATAATTCCATTGCAAGCTTCAATGCATGGCGGAGAGAATGAATTAACCTGCTTCACCCCAGTGCACCTAATTTCTGGCTTGAATGAAAATACTTAGTTACACAGTAAGATCAAGAGCAACTCCTCTAAGAATCAGTGTGCTCCTACCAAGGTTCACAATCTATCTGCTCATCAGTATCAGCCTGTGGTACCAAGAAAACCCAGGATACACTCTGCAACAAAAATGCAAAATTTCAATGGTTGCTTATAGTGTATGTTGGTGTGGGGAGGGGCAACAACAGAAGGTAAGAACATCATCCTCCCCAAATCCCTTCCAGAATTCAAAACAAGTAGATATTTGATAGCATTTTCAAAAGCTTTTCAATCAGAAAACAAACATTTCTGTTAATAGAATATTCTACCTCTCTTTCTATTTATTAGTAGCATAAAATACATTCACAATTTTATTTAGGAAATACAGCAAGCATAGGATGAACAATTTGCAGTGAACAATTTTTTTTTCTTGAAAAGGACCCTGATTATAGAATCATAGAATCATAGAATGCCCAAGGTTGGAAGGGACCTCAGAGGTCATCGAGTCCAACCCCCCTGCACA
>JAVCKT010002789.1:15609-32021 GCA_032273925.1 Rhynchotus rufescens | reverse complement strand
TGCTTCAGTTTGAAGCCATTTCCTCTAGTCCTATCACTGTCCACCACTGAAAAGAGGCCGGCCCCCTCCTCCTCACTTTATTGGCATTATACAACGTGTGCGGGTGAGGAGGTAAAACCTTCTATCTCATGCAGAACTACCCTACCCTATCCCAATGTACCTCCCGGGCAGATCTCTCAATGCCAATCATGCTCTCCACGAAGAGATCGTCCAGCCCAACTGCGGCCACTGAATGCTGGCCCCATCTATGCAGGGGCCTGGCAACAGAGCCTAGCAGCAGCCTTAGCAGGGACTAACTGGGCCTTTATTTTCGGGTTTTTTTTTTTTTTTTTCTTCTTCTTGGAGGCTTTACCAGGTTCAGAAACAAAGTGAAATCACACTGGAAGAGTGAAATATATATATATTTTAATCACACAAATGGAGACCACCTTTATCAAGTAAACTGAGGCACCTCATGCCATCTGAGACAGACAAATATCTTGTCCTGATAGCATGCTGGGAAAGAATAAGTAGAAAATATAAAATAAGGAGGGAGAGAATTCACTGCTAGAGGGTCATATTCATTATGATCTGTCTCTATTATATACTCAAGCATTTTTATTTTCACTGTTTAACTACCGTGAACAGCTCCTCAGCATGCAGTGATTAATTGATTCATAAATCATGGTGCCTCTTTATGCGCGGCAGCAGAAGAGCAGTTGCAGCCCCTGAAGCCCAGGAGAGCCGTATAAGCTGATGGGAAACAACGGGAGGCTGAGATCCGATCCAGCCTCAAGCTGGTCATTCCTATTGCCGGCACCCAGGGGGCCGGAGCGGCACAGCGTGTCGGGAAGGCCAGGGCTGGATTCTGCATCCACCCTCCCCCGTAACCTGGGGGAAAGGGCCAGGTGGGAATCAGAGGGGAATTAACAAGAGGCAGAGATGTCAAATCTTATTTGCCATCCCAGGCCATAACTAGGTCAGCAGATCACATCAAATACAGGCACCCCTTCCATGATGCCAGGGATGTGGGGAGAGGCCTCTCTACCTATCCCATAATGTGCTACACAAAAGCCCTCTCCATAGCCAAAGTGAGGTACAAGTCTGATTTCCAAGCTGCTCTACGTCAGGCCAGGAAAATCCCTTGCCAGCTCTTCCTTCAGCGAGCCAATGCCCCCGAGCTGCGGCTGCTCTTTGACAGCTAACCGCCCTTGGGCGACTGGGCTTGAACCCAGGTAACTCTGCACAACACGCAGATCCAGCAGCAGTTCACCATGGAAATGCCTGGATACCATGATAAACATTCCAAGGAAATAAAGCCTTCCTAAAGTAAGCAAATGTCAGCATGATATAAATATCCAAGTAGCACACCAGCTTTAAGGAGTGCGGGACAGCAGTGAATTCAGCTTCATCTCAGTGTTAAAACAAACATCAGGTCATTCTCTGATACAACAATAAACACAGGGAGAAGACTGTTCCTCCTCAGGGGTAGGAAAGAGGGAAAGAGACACAACCCAAATTGATTACTCCTATGAATGGCCCTACTAATCTATCAGACTCCACTGGACGGATAGCTCAACACTGGATCCAAGTCTGGAGCATGAAACAGAAAAGCCTACAGGACAGCAAATAAATCAGAGGAAACCTCAGGCCCCAGAAACATCAGTCACATTTTGTTCTTAGAACAAATCTGTCTAAACTGGTAGAGCCCAGAAGGGAATCCGTTGCGGTCGCGCGGGCGAGCTCCGCGGCAGGCTCGCTGCCCACGCAGCGGCACCACGGCAGCACCGCCGCAGCACCTCGCCTGCACGGCGCGGAACCGAGCCACGGCACAGCTCGGGAGTTCATCCGCACGCAGGCACCTGCACACCTTCCCCTGGGAAACGCTTACTAGCTCAATAAACAGGATCTCGTCCCTTGGGTCCAGATGAAACAGCGATGGGGAAACCTCAGTGGAGAAGCAGCTTGTGCTTGTTGCACTGAGCAGCAGGAGCTGAAGAGACTGAACTCACTACTGAAATTCGTGAGGTCTGAGAAACTCATATTAAGTCTTATGAGAATAGATTTGCTTGCGAAATTTGAGGGGGGCACTGTAAATACTATGTCTGTTCTGGCACTCACTTCCAGCCCTCACAGAATAAAGCACAGTAACACCGAAAACTGAAACACAACTTTGGAGGTTACAAGAGTTTGGTTTGAGTTCAGGGCAGAGGTTCACAGTGGTTTTCTCTTACTGCTGCAAGGGTTCACCACTCATCTTTAGTATAAACAGCGTTACTATAAACTCCTAGTCCTAAAATAAACAAGCGAAGGCGCACGAGGTCGGGGAGCTTCAGGAGATCACTCACCACAAAGCGCGCAGTGCAAGCGACCAAGGCGGGCAGGGAACCACACTGAGCGCCTGCCGAGCCTCCCTGTAAGCAGCATTTTCACACTACCTTCGAGCTCTCAGGCTCAAGTAAACACTAATTCCATCCATCTTTGCATTCTCATCCCATTCACCACCATCAGCTGTTAATTAACCCCTACAGTCTTCAGCCCCAACTACGAACTCGGGGGAGGGAAGGGAGGGCTGCTCTTCAGCAGAGCCCTCGCCCAGGGAGCCTTGGGGGACGCAGGGAGAGGCGCCCAAGGGGCAGGCCCGGACGAGCCACCCCTGCAGCTCACACACAGCTCTGCCCTTGTGGTGCCAGGGAGGGCCACCCAACCGCCCCATCACCAACAGAGACCTGGAATCACCTTCCTGGCTGTCAGCTAGCTCCCCTCTGCGCCTTGCTGTAGCTCTTTGGCAGTGCTCTAATCCCAAAGAGAAGGGCCCGCAAGCAGAATCATCCTTTCCCTCCCACCACCCAGCCTGGTGCCCACCTCCCTCAGGAAGCAAACCAAGAGCAGCTTTCAACACGCAGCATGTGGTGTTGCACTTGTGCCTTTGCACAAGGCTCCCACAGAGACACAAACAGACAGAGCTCCCCAGAGAGAGGGGGGACAGGAAAAGAACCCAGCTCACAGAGGTTCATGGACATGTACCTCACATGCACCCCACCTTTCTGCGCACACACTGCAGACAGTGCACTAACACAGTGCACATTTTGTGCAGAGTTGTCCGCAAAATCTTCCAAAGTATTTGATTCAGTCAGCTGGGGTCTGCAAGTCAGATGCTTTAGTCTTACGTCATTGTGCTACCTCCTAGAGAAGTCAACTTTACAATGAATCCAAATGACCTTCCACCAAGATGAGCTCTTCAGGGGAAGAAACGAAGTAGTCGGCTCTCATCAAACCGCAGAGGTCGGTTTCTGCTCAGAAATCTCACACAAGTCACATGGATTTTTTTCATTTTTGAAAGGATGTGGCCGTCAGTGATTGCTGGTGTATAATCCATCACACAAGGCGACGGGAGAAGGCAATGGTCAGTTCTGCCCTAGAGGCACTGTGTTTTCCACCCCCTCTCTCTGCACATGCAGGTAGTAAAAGAGCCAATTAAGATGCATTATTGGAAGGAAAGCCTTAATGCTAATAAAAAGCACATTTTTCATGATTATGCAAACATTTCTGCTCTAAACATAATCCTGATAGTCCTTGGTTGCTCTCTGTTCAAAAAAGTCACCCTTTCTGTTCACTCTTCTCTCTTAAGCATACAGTTTCTAGCATATAAAGGTAACACCTGAAAATTTACTTTCAAGAAGCACTTGAACTACTTTCCAAATGCCTCTACACCTTAACTTAAATATATTGCATCTTTGAAGGCTACATTTCAGATTTGCTGGTTTTAGCAACTCCAGAACTCCAAAAGTTGAAAAACAGCTCCTCACTGTTACAGCTGCATCACTGCCACTAAAACCAAAGAGTGTTCAAATAAACTGAAGTCAATGGGATTTTTTCTTCAAACAAGCACGACAGGATTTAGATACCATGACTGCAAGCTAGTGGCACTATACCATGAAATCAATCAGGGAGCCTTTGGATAAAAATCAGTTGCTTTTGCAAAGCAAAAGACTGAATCAGCTGAATGCTCCCAGATGGCAGGTTCTCCAACAGCACAAGCTGTGTGCAAGCAGAAAGCTGCACAGGAGCAAGGCCAACAGGAGGGTGAGGTAGGACCTCCCTTTTGCTCCACACGGTGACTGACGCCTCGTCTGTGCAAGACTGCACAGCTCTACCCTCGCTCTGTCACTTCCACAACACCCAAAACGTCTTCTTCGCATAAGACAACCTTTACCACTGCCAGCTGAGCAAACAAAACCAACTCAGCTCCTGTGCTAGAGAGGGAGAATATCCTTCCCTCCCATCCTTCTGAAAACTTCTTTCCCAGCAGGAAGCACCAAACCCTCCAGAAGCACCATGACTACACACTGGGTTCAGAGAAGACAGTCAGAATCCTGGACTTGAAAGCCTGGATTTATGGGGAACTCAGGTAAAGGAAAGACGAAGGTCATGAGAAAAGCACAAGAAAATGAGAGAGGGGCTTTCTACATTAGCCTGCTTTCAGCAAGCCCATGCAAAGGGACCACCATTAACTACATTAAAAACCTCTGCAATGCCACCACATCCCATCTCTTTAGCAACTACCATTTGTCTCTCAAGCTTGAAATGATTTCTGATGCTGAATTGAACCTTCACTTTCAAAGCCGTGAGAATGGACCCATTCCCAAAAATCAATACAATCTAAGACAAGTCTGTGGGACCAATGAGTAATTCTTTTCAGAAAAGAAAAAGGAAAGAAAAAAAAAAGAATTAGATCCTAACCCTTTCTGGGGGAACCTTCACAATGTCACTGGATTTCTTTATTTCTTGAGCTGGCACCTATTACTGATTCTGCAGCTAGAAAACACGCTCCTTTGGTTTAGATTCTCTGTTTTCTTATCTGAAAGAGACAGATAAAGTCTTAGCAAGGCTCAGCTTACAAACTTGCAGCAGCAAGCAGGAAGAGGAACAAAATGGAAAAATAAGAGGATAAAAAAGTTGGGGGCACAAAGAAGGGACAGAACAAAGAAAAAAACAAACCTGTTTTTTTAACTGACCCATGGACTGGCTTATGGCTCTGAAGATGGATCAGCAATGACAGACTTGCAGCTGTACTCATCTGGCACACAGGTGTGTGTTAGCATTTGATAGCTACACGGCAGCCAGATTTTTAATTGGGTTCTGAATAGGAGCTGGAATAGCAGCAGGAAGATCTAAATATACATTCAGTGGTGCAAATCCAAGCCTTGCCCAATTAGCTCTGCCATGCAGTTGTCCAGAGCTCTGCGGCGCAGACGGAAGCTGCGGTCACAGCAAGCACGGGGCATCCTGCAGGGAAGCTTCTGCTCCAGCTGCATGGCAGACAGACTCGGCTCCTACCGACGGGGCAGAATTTGTCAGCACCCTTTTTACAGGGCAAGGAAAAGAAACAAACTCCCAGAGGCGGTCTCATCGGTGCTGGAAGAGCAGCAGCTCCCTTCTCTCCCTCCCGCTCGCCTGCACGCGCGAGGGCTGCACTTGCTCTCTTGGCCACCAGAGCACACTCTGAGCTTGTGTTCGCTGCATTAACCACCTTGACCCCTCAGCCCGTGTCTGCATCGCTGCTATGAGCAGCCCTGTGACACACGCGACACCCAGACACACCACAGCGCATCTGGCACAAGTTCTCTGTCACTCTGCAAAACTCACTCAGTATCGAGGCCTCTTCATTAGACTAGGGGTTAGCTACAAGTTTATCTAACGTCGCAATGAGATGCTCACAAGAGCTCGTGAGCTTTATCAATCCAATATTTAATCCCACTCTTCACCAAAGTGGCAAATGTGACAACACCTATTTTCCATCCAGTCTTTCTGACTGTTATAAGGCCACTGTTCTTTATTCTTAGTATCTTTCTGTCATTTCAAACCCATCCAGGAGAAGCACAAAGCGTGACAGACCTACAATTACACAGGACAGACTTGTTAAAATAATGAAATAACATCAGTTTTTCTTTGATCTTTCCAAACTTCCCCATAATTCCAAGCTTTGATAAACATCAACATATCATTTCAACCTTGTCAGAGTAACCAGACTACAGTCTCATTGCTCTTATGACAGACCTCCACATCTTCCAAGCTTAGCTTGCTTTTCCTGTAAAAGCGTTACAGTTCTCCAATGAATGCCAGCACTGAGCTCCTTGACATCATAACCGGTGGTTTCCTCAAATAGTAGTCAAACCTGAAGAACAGCAACTTATGTTTCTAAGTGGGAAGGTCAGCATAGCATGTGTGACACACACACACACACACACACACACACACACACACACACACACACACACACACTTAATGTTCTCCTGATTTATAAGGGGATTTGTAGCAAGCTGAAACAGAATCACAGAGAAGTTCAGGTTGGAA
Organism: Rhynchotus rufescens; assembly: GCA_032273925.1. Lineage (NCBI taxonomy): Eukaryota > Metazoa > Chordata > Aves > Tinamiformes > Tinamidae > Rhynchotus > Rhynchotus rufescens. The sequence goes on along the minus strand of JAVCKT010002789.1, from coordinate 25,685 downwards.
GGGACCTCTAGAGATCATCTAGTCCAACCCCCTGCTCCTGCAGGGACACCCAGAGCACGGGGCACAGGGCAGCATCCAAGCAGGTTTTGAAGACCTCCAGAGAAGGAGACTCCACAACCTCCCTGGGCAGCCTGTTCCACTGCTCTGTCACCCGCACAGTAAAGAAGTTCCTCCTCACATGGAGATGGAACTGCCTGTGTTTCAACTTGTACTCATTGCCCCTTGTCCTCTCACTGGCCACCATTGAGAAAAGTCTGGCTTCATCCTTCCTACATTCTCCCCTCAGGTATTTGTACATATTGGTCAGATCTCTTCTCAGTCTTCTCTTCCACAGGCTACGCAGGCCCAGCTCACTTGCTGGGCCTCAGTTGCTATCACTTTCCTCATATGATAGATGCTCCAGTCCCTTAAATCATGTTCATTGTCCTGCACTGGAGCCTCTCTGGAAGCTGCACATCGCTCTTGTACTGGGGAGCCCAGAACTGCCCCCAAAACTCCGACTTTGGCCTCACTAGAGCTGAGTAGAGAGGCAGGATCCCCTCCCTTGCCCTGTTGGCAACACTCCTCTTGTAACTGCTGTTCAAACACCAGAATTCCAACCCTCTTATTTTAAGTAAACAAACATCTGGAAAATTATTGTTCATATTTCACAACTTCCGCGTTCTCAAGAGAACTATTCAGTATATGACTTCTTTAAATCAAATTTCAGCACACCTACAATTGACATGTACCCAAGAATCCAAAATGCCCTATTCTATTCAGTTTGCCTTTTTAGTTTTTTCTTGTTGTTGTTGTTGTTTTGTTTTTGAAAGACATTCTCATGTGTTCAGTTTATGCTTTTCTCTCCACAATGAGAAACATCACGATCCTTAAGGTGCATGTGAATTGGTGGCTAGATACCTGTTTTGGGGAGTAAAAAAAACATTGATAAATTGACAGATGTTGTTGATAGCTTTTAATACAAGTAAAGAGCTTTGCCTGCATGTTTATCTTCTTTCCTCCACTTGGTTTTCTTTTTATTCACTCTGCTTTAAAAAACAATTTTACCAATTCCCCTGCTTCACACAGGTTCCAAGGTGACTTCATTGACATTTATTCATCCTGGATACGCTTTCCTCCAGCAACTCTCTGATCAAGGTCTTTATTTTCTTTTCTGCTGCACTCAGATTTCTATCCATCCTCCCAGACTGACTGGTAAGGAGTTGGAAAGGCCAAGGATATGGATTGACTAGAATCACTGCATCGCAAACCTTAGTAATTAAAGTCAATTAAATACCAAAGAGCCTATCTAGGCAGAGTTTTTCTGCAGTTTAACAAAGCTATTTGAAATTCATGCTTTAATTTAAATTGACTTTCTTTCATATCCCTGAATATGAAAACTCTGGACAATCCAAGAAATCCTAATCTTAGTGAAACTGCAAATGCAGGTAAAATCCTATCCACTTTATTCAAGTCAGATGGAGCTTATCTGCATGTCATCTCCAGACATAGACAATTAATTTTGTTTCTAACCATTAGAAAGTATATGACACCAGTCACTTCACAAAAATCAAGTTTCCCATGTACATTCTCTATCAGAGGCACATGAAAAAATGTAGTGTATTTGACTCTTCGCTGTGTTTTCATTTTGTGCTAGATAAATGTATGATAAAAGTATGTAATTTGGAAATCAAAGTAAGTCTCTCTTTTGCACTCATTCTCAACCCTTGGCTTATGGGAAGCATTCCAAGCCACACTGAGACCTGCCCTTATCACTCAGCAAGAGTCATATCTCACACCAGCAATGACTGGGCATTTCCACCAGCTTTTTAACCCAACTGAACTAAAAAGCATGTACCATGGCATCTGCAGAGCTGTTAGAAGGTATTTCCTTGATGAGAACGCACCCAACATCAAGTGGCAGAGCAACAGCTGGAGGTTAGCAAAGGCCACGTAGAAGAAGCGTAGATGACCACACAACCCTCAAGGTTACAGCAGGAGAAGATGGTATCAACCTACTTCCTACACATGATGGATAAAGCAATAAAGCTATAAATAGCAGGCACATGAGGCGCTGACAGAGACTTGCTTCACAGGCACCTCATATCCCCTGCTGCCCATCTATCCAGGCGCTCTCAGTCCCACTGCCATCCGCTAATTCTCTTCCCCTCAGTAGCATTTGGCCTTTTATCACTTCCCCTCTCGTCACCCCAAGCCATTTCCCACAGACAGGCTGCCCTGCCCCATCCTGGCTCAAGATTCTTTACCAACTCCGACCATGTCCAAGCTCAACTCCAAGCTTTGTTCCTCGCAGCAACACCACATCCAGCCTGGACAGCACTGCTGTTCACAGCGCTGCCTCGGCCTCCCCAGGCCTGCCAGGGGCACGGATGCCATAGGGGCCAGACATCCTTCACCCCCCAGCTCCTGCCCTCAGCCAAGGGCCGCCTGCTTCACTCCGCGAGCCGGGCCTAGGCCCAGGGTAATTGATACCATCCGGAGCGTCCCGGATGCGCCCGCCGTTATCCGCTATAATTAGCATTGGTGTTGCTCAGTTCACGTTGTTTGCAAAAACAAGAAGTGTCCCGGCGTGACACGCTGAAAATTTATTCTCACACTTCAAATCATCTCAGGATGGGTTACACTTGCATGCGAAAGCTGAACATCTTTGATGTTAGAGCAGACAGTAACCAGATCCCGTTTGTAGCTGCTTCTATTAACACAGCTATATTAAGAGCTTGTTAATGATCCAATTATCAAATTGTCCAATTACATTTTTGCTTGATTTCTTTTGTGTGCATGGAATAACTTGTAATTATTGCCTGTGATCCTTGAAACCCTAAAATAAGATGTGACATATCAAAGGCATTTTTCCTCAGAAGCCAAATTTGCCTATGTAAATACATTTCTCTCTCCCCGTCTCCCTTTAGGATTTTATCACTTCTGGTGTCTGCAGCAAAATCCAAGAGATTCCCATATTCTACACATTTCTCACAAAGTATTTCTGATATCTATATATTATCTTTCATGCTTGTGCAAAAATACTACAGACATATGAAAACAAACTAAAAACAACAGAAATGAGCACAGGAGCTACAATATTTATCCTTAAGGGTGTTGACTGCCTTCAATAGTCTGGCAGGCACAGTAACCTAAGGCAGCAGAGAAGCAACAAAAGAACATTTATTCCACCTCCTGTGCAAGGCAGGAAGCAACAGCACTCCTCACTTTTTCAGCTGGGAATAATTTCAGGGGCAAAGCTGTTTGCAGGTTTCCACTCCATTGCAAGACTGGCTTACGTTTAGTTAGTGCTGCGTAATTACTTGGAGTATGCAAAGGATGAAATAAAAAAAATGGAGTTAAGAAAAAAAGTAACAATCATCTGTCAGTTCTCAGGGGGATCAGAATTATACTGTTGCGACCATTTCACTCATAGCAAGAGAACAACCAGGATTGCAGGGAAACCTTCCACGAGGCCATGCAAGGCTCCCCAGCCTTACGGCAGTGGTGCTGCTCAACCTGCCAGCAGAGCCACAGCATGTGTGCTATGAGAGGCCTCTAACACGCTGCCTCTTCCTCTCAAGCCTGCAGCAAACGTACCTGCTAAATTTCATTAGACACTCTCATGTGCATATGTGAGAGGGACGCAGAGAGAAATCCCACACAAACTGCAAGCCGAGTCAGACGCTTCAGCCTGCGCTTCAGCTCCAGTTGAGCAGACTCCATCCACATCTGCTCGAGTGAGAATGGGGTAGGTGCTGCCCAGGATTTGATAGTTTGTGCCAAGGGCAGGTGATACAGACTGGGATTGAGAGACTGGCGAGTGTGGGAAGATGCCTGGTGCAGTTAGGAAGCTGTGGTCAGGATGGGAGCTGCCAGGGTCCTGAGTGTAGCATTTCATGAGAAGAACAGAATCCAGCCCCAGCCACACTAGATGCTACAGGACCAACCTCTGGCTACGCCATTGCAAGAGGGTCTAGAAGGCACCCACCACATGAGCACTAACCTGAGCTGACCCACCTACATGGTGCAAGGAAGCTCTAAGGACAGGCAATGCTTTCGCTTCAGAGGAGGTGCTCACTTGGCAGCTGGTGATTTAAACACAGCACGGACTTTCATGGGTCTGAAGCCAACTGAAAAAGCACCTACGTGGACAGAGCAGCCAGGGACAAGAATGTATCATATAAGCTTAGCAATCATTATTAGCCATTAGTTGGCCATGTCTCTTGTCCACCTTCCATGGAAGCAGGACACGGCCCTTTGGATGACTAGCATTTTGCAGCAATATTTTTGGCAGTGGTGGGAAACAGAGAAGACTCTCCCATCAGTTCAGAACCGACACATTTGTTTGACAGGCTTCACTTTGGGCAGATAAGGCCCTGCCTGTACCCCATCCTCTGCACCCACCTCAAACCATAGGGGGACCAGATGGCAAAGGATGCAAAGGGGCTCTGCAGGGAAGTGCCCTCCTCAGGGTCTCAATGAAGGCATTCAGAGCTGAAGGAGATCAAGCACTTCCCTCCCCTCCCTGCAAGTATTCACAGAGCAGAAGCTCCAGCCCAACAGGGGACAGGCACATAAGGAGCCCTCAGTGCTGAGCAGCACCACGCTGCTGCCCCCCGTGACACCCATCTACAAGTGTGGGCTAAAACATTCCTGCCCCGCTCCCACCCCGGCTCACGTTCTCTCCTGAATAAGCCGACTGCTGACAAGCCCGAGAGGGGATCAGCCTCTTGACTTGTGTGGTCTGATGAAGGCTAAGATTACAAATCTCTTCCCAAATAGTCCCCAAGTGAGCCATGCTGCAGAAAAGAAAGGGGGAAGGGGAAAGAAAAAGCTGCCAGTAGAGCCTGGTAACATTAGCCAGCCTCAAATTCAAACGCACCATTCCTCAGGTTACAGTGTGAGCCGAAAAGCTCGCTAGGCAGCGGGGAGGAGAGGGACTTGCAACCTCTGTGAAGATTAAAGAGCCGGGTCGTGGCTGCAGACGAGCCCGGGGCTGCACAGCCACGGAGCAGCCCCCGGGGCGGCCAGCACTGCTCCCGGGAGCTGCCAGTGCCCAGGCAGCTCCTGGCACCGTGACGCTGCTCCTGAACGCGGGTGCCTCCTGCCAGGGAGCCAGCGCCTCCAGACAGCAGCCCTCGAAACCCCAGCGGCCCCGCTCCCCATTCAGCTCTATATATTCCTCAACCGGCCTTGGCACAAGGCACCCGACGGAGACACGTGGCCTCCAGCAAAACGATCTGTGGCCAGTGAGGCGGCCCCACGGCCTCCCGAAACATGTTATAAAGCCAGCAGCCACCAAATGCGCGTCACGCACTAGGGAATGCGCCTACCTGCAGAATTCACGCAGATGGGGAAAAAACACGAGGCTTTTTATTGACAGACAAGCTCACAGCTGCATTTGGATTCCAAGAGGAAAAGAAAAGAGGGAAAAAATAGTGTCAACACCACCCTAAAAAGCCACTTTGAGGAATGACAAGGAGAGGAGGAGGAAAAACAAGCCGTTGTTATTGCATTGGCTTAAGTTTCTCTTCACTGAATGGCTGAAAGCTAGATATCCAGAAAGAAAACAGTAAAGAAATCCAGCTTCATTAGATAAGACTCTTTCCAGCTACCGCATTATCTCATCTTCCTTATGCTTTCATTTCCAAAGCGTAGGTCACCTGAATTAATATACTGTATTAGTTTCCATTTACCTCTGCTGCCTGACTTTGCTTCCTTCTCATTCACACAGACCTGGAAAACACTCTCAATTGTTTCCTTTCACAGTAGATCCCTTGGCTGTTGCCTGAAGCAGACGGGAAGAGGACCAAGGAACCCAGGGCACTGGGATTGGCCCCGGGCTCGTTATTCCTAGCACCGCAACAGCAGAAGGGCTGCACGGGGCTGGGGGGAGAGATGGCAGGAAAGGAGAAGGAAATGGAGTCCTGGGGCTTCCGACTGAAGCAGCAGCGTTGAGCGTTGCGCTTGGCCATCACGGCCAGATCCCACAGCAGAAGGATCTGAAAGCTGGAGGTGGGTGTCCTAACCCCTTGAATAAGTTATGGGGAGCATGGGGAGCAGTGCAGCACTTCCTTTTTTCCTTTATTGTTTTTTCCTTTTTACAAGCAGAATGACACAGGTACAACAGCAGTAGGCAAGCACATGCTGTGGGCTAACTACCCAAGCTTGCAAGAGCTCTGCTTGTATCCCATAATAAAAAAGTACCCGTGCCAGATGGGAGTTGTGCACATTACTCATACAAGGGCCCACTTTCTATATGTGGAAAGACCATATTGCAAGCATGCACAAAACAAAATTGTACTGCAACGCACAATTAAATTTCTCACTAGGTTTTCTAATTACTTGCAATCATTTCAGTTATTTTTCCGATCGTTCACACAGTTTAATAATAACAACCAGATCTGTCTCAGCTCGCAGTCTATATCTAGAGTTATTGCACATGTTTTATCAGTTCTACACAAGCTTTAAACAAGGGCTTCAAAACCTTTCCAGGAGAGATATTAAAACACTACAGTCTTCTTGTTTCATTAACATTTACAGAGTCTGCATTGAGGACTCCATTGATTACTACAGGGACCAGCAGGATTGAGTTACTGGGAAGTTCAATTCCCTCAAACTCCCCTCCTTCCCCACTTTTAAATGCTTTTGGTTCTCTCAGCTAAGCCATACATTTAGCACTGTAATTCTCCCACATTACCATCCATATTGCATTTTCTGGCATGCTCACAAAACTCCACTAGAAACCTTCCTTATCATCCACTTCTGCAGCATTTTGTTAATTTATTATCTTGCGAAACTTAAGGGACATGAAAAAAAGACACAGATTACGGAGACATCACTTGGAATTCAGTGCAAATATAACTGTTAGGAAGTTTGATGTGTGTATACACATTTAGAGTTTTATGGTTTCTTTTTAAATTAAACACTGGATACACATCTGCATATTAAGGCTTTTCTTTCAGGGGAGAGCTAAACCTGCACAGCTAGAACATTGCACATCATCTGGAATGAACATCCACCTCCCATCCTTCTCTCCACCTCCTGCCACTATTCCCAGCCAGGCTTTATATGCAGTTATTTCCACATCTTTCCTTGGCAGCAATATCAGCTATATCAAATGTGCAAGGTGTTCTGAACGCTCTAACACTGAAATAAGCACAGAAATATCTCTATCCTGAGCTCTTTATTACATCCTCACACTCACATTAGCGGTTAAAAATATTGACATGGAAGATCTCCTATGCTTCCTCATAACATGGACTAGATGATCTCTAGAGGTCCCTTCCAATCTTAACCATTCTGGGATTCTGTGAACATACAGATTCGGCTCAAGATGACAATACAAAAATGAATCCCAGGTGTGGGAATGCACTCCAAGTTATTCCTTTTAACCAGTTAGAATTGTTTAACCTCAGCAATGGAATTTGCAGTTCCAAAAAGAATAATCCTGCCTCCTCCCTGAAACATCAAACTCAAAGAGAAGTAGGTACTTCCTCTCGTCTCCTTGCCCGAGTACCCAAATGTGACAGAGCTGGGGAGTGTTTGGTAGGAAGCGAGGGAAGGCAGGCAACACTTGCTCATTTCTCCTAGTGCAATTCAGTTCCTTGTTTGAATTACAGCACTCGGGGAAGAGATGCAGCAAACTGTGCAGGGCACCCCTGCTTGGAGCACCAGAGCCTCTTCATTGGGGACCCTCGCCAGTGTGAAGGATCAACACGGGACACAGCATTGCTCAGGCACCCTGCCTGCCTTGCCCAGGGACAGAAACGCTCTCGCTTTCCTTACAGCGACAGGGCAGGGGAGCCACAGTGCCGGTACCGGCAGGGCACAGACTGTGCGAGACGGCGCTCGCCGTGTCGCACCCCGAGCTGTTGGGAGGGCCGCCGTGCCGCGCTCCCCAGGAGCGGTGAGCGTGGGGGAGGCACAGAGCGGCTCCGGGGCTGATGCTCTGCCTGGGTGCGGAGCAGCCATCCGCCTGCTGACAGCTCCCACGAGATGGGGGCAACACCTCAAAGGTCTTTAATCGAGACCTCCAATCAGAACACTAAAATGCCCTGCAGGCACCACCTCAAGCAGGCGATTCCCTAAGGCTGCAAAACATTACATAGGGGAGGAGTCATTTTAGCTGTAATGGTTCATAATGTGTAATAATCTGCAAGAACTGCTTCCCCTTTGCCTTCCGCATAGGCCTGGAAATTTGTGTGTGAAAGGTCCATGAAAACACAAGCAAACACAACGGGAAACAGTGAAGATGATTTTGTTGATGGTGCCCCAGCAGTTCTGCGTGTGGAAAACCCCAGGGCAGAGAGGCGGCAGTCGCACCTGCCCCGCGCCACGGAAGGATTCAACCCAGGCCTCAATGCCCTCCCCAGGGGCCCTCCACACCCCCGGCACGAGCAGAGGGCACCGCGCGGAGCCGCCGGAGCCCCCGCGGCCGGTTCCGAGCGCCAGCTGCTCCGCTGGCCGGCGGTTCTGCAGCCACGGGGTGCGCGGCCTCCTCTCCCCGGCGCAGCGGCCCCATCGCCCCACGGCCACTCTCCTTTCCTCCTCAGCTCCCCGAGGCTTCAAGCTGCCAGCTCAGGATACCACTGCAACGCAGGGTTTAAAAAACAAAAATAAAGCTAAACTAAATGTAGACCATTCTCTTATTGTGTGGGTGGGAGAGGCAGGGAAGAAAAATAGCACAAAAGCAACTCCAGGTAAACTATGCGCCTTGCCCCACATAACATCTTTTCTTGATTATGTTTATTACCAAGCACCTACACAAAACCTCAGATTATCTTAATTTGAACCACATTAATGTCCTGTTTTTAAATATGAAATACTAACACAAAGAAATTAAACCTTGCAAGAACAAGAAAAAAAATCAACCTTTTGCCTCTGAGCATAAACAACTGGCATCGCAGCCGGGCAATAAGAGCAGGTCTTTTAGGTGTTTAAGTTGTTCTGCATCTTTTAAATGCTCAGAGTCTGGTCCTGCTCTTAGGCCTGCTCTTTCCCTTAGGCTCAAGCTCCAGGGCTGCCCTTCTTTCAGCCCCAGGTTTTTCTCTCTGCCTTCACTCGAAGTACTACACAAATATACGTGCAGTTGGCTGCAGCCTTTGGGGAAATAAAAAAAGCCTTCCACAAAACACAGCATTGCTGGGCATGTGATGGCACTTCAGACTCCTATCAAGGACTGCAGCACAGAGCACTGCACTGAGGCGGTGCAGGCAGGTAACTGCCTGGTGCAACTGAGCTTCCTTGCCCCTTCTTACTCTGCAAAGGGGAAAAAACATGTTTCAATACAAAATTACAGAACTCAGTTTAAATTAGAAAAAAATGAAGTTCCTTTCTGAATGTTTTATTTTCCCTTTTCAGAAAGGAACAAAGAGAAGAGCTAAGTCCTGCAGCCTTCTCTTTTATTAGGCTCTCCCTCCTTCATAAGCAACCTTTGATCAGATATCTGAGCAGGTTGTTAATACCACCCAGTTTAGTTTTTTTGCTTCTTCTCAGCATCTGCCTCTTCAAAACAGCTCCCATCAAGTCTATCAACCTCTAAACTGGGGCACAGCTTGATAGTCTCCACAACTTTGAAAGCACCGGCTGCCGAAGATTTTTAAAGTCTTACTCATGGAAATTCTCCCCAGCCTCCTGCCAGCTGCGAGCACAACAAAGATTTTAATAGATGATTTTTTTTTGAAGTTATGGAGGAGAAGCAGCACCATTAATAACTGAGCGCATTAACCTGCGCAAAACACTAGCAAGCAGCCATTATGAATGGGAGGATTTTGTTCTGCAGAAGTTCCTCTAAATTGCACCAGCTGTAGGCATCTTCAAGCTGTAAATTAAATGCTGGTAGTTTTTGTCTCCTGCCAGATGGAGAAGTACATGAAATACAGTATCAGCACTTATTCTGATAGACCAGGTATTTACATCAACACAAGTCAACCACAACTGTAGTTGCTGGAGGAAAAACAAGTCAAAGAAATGACTTTGCACGTGGAGCAGGAAGCAGGGAGCCTCGCAATGACTTTACTGTGACTCAGTCTGACGTTGAGCATACAAGGTTCTTGTGTGCCTCAAGAAAAAGCGGTTTTTGCAGTTTCTTT
>JAVCKT010002789.1:0-15509 GCA_032273925.1 Rhynchotus rufescens | reverse complement strand
GCTTCAGTTTTGAATGACAGAGTTTAAACAGTCCTTTGCTAATTTCTAATGCTAAGTCCAAATATGGGGCAACTCAGGCCAGACTGCCTATTTGATCAGAAATCATACATAAAGCAAACAAAAGACACAGATTCCTGTCTCCCAAGGTATTTTCCATAAAGTACAGAGATCATTATCAAATTCGGAAATTGAAAACAAAACAAACACTAAACCATACAAAAACGTTTTATTTCTGTGCTTTGATCTTACATGAGATCATTCATGTTACATATCTTCAGACTAGCGAGCATGCACTGCAAGTTCTCCTCTCCCATGTTACCACACAGATCACCACTACCTGTGACAAATCACTGACTTGTCACACAAGACTCCAGACATCAGGAAACAAAGACCAAACCCATACAAAACAAGAGGCTTCAAGCCCAATACTTTGGAGCATTTAACTTCACCAGAAGGTCAAACCCAGTGTGCTACCATCTAGCACTTGTATGGAATACAGCTTTTTCCCCTCCACTAAGATGCCTTCAATGAACTCATGAGATACCTTCTTTTCTCCATCCTAAGTAAGATTTATAGCATCTTACCAAGCAGGTTATTAATATAAGAGCAGAAACAGAGCAAGGAATAAAAAAAATAAGCAAGAGTGAGTAAAACTGAGGCTGGAAGTTGAAATAAATGGAAAAGAAAATCAAAACAGTCAGAAAGGTGAAGCTTTTATTGATGAAGAGAAGGTTCATCCATTACATGAAAAAGTTCAGAGTAGAACGTATTAACGTTCCTAATCTGGAACTTGTGACAGGCTCCTTCATTTAGCAATCTCTCAAGGCCAAGTGTGCCTATTTGTGGATATGATTTTATTTTATCAGTAAATGCTACTAAAATGCAAATACTTGAGAACAGTTTCTCCTGGTGCAGCACATGTTGCGAGAATCAGCACCAAGTCCATAGGCAGCCCTAGTTCACACCGTGACAGTCCAACCCTTAGCAGTCACTGGGCACACTCACAAGTCACACTGAATGATTTAGTGACCCTTACACTTCTGTTGCCCCAGTTTTCCCCCGTGCAGGAGGCAGCCACCTGCAAACATCCTTAAAAAGGCACAACAGATAGTACCAGCAGTCCCTCAGTGCCACAGTACTATAACCAAGAATGTCACACTAGGATATGACAAATGCCACCACTAGGCATTAAAAGAGTCAGTATGACCTTGAAACATTGATTTCAGTTCATACCTGAATGGCATTTGGACAGCATCATAAAGTCATGAAAACAGGATATGCAAAGATGGGGCACCCCAGTGTCATTTTAGCCAGGTTAGGCTCACATTATAGTTAGAGGAGGAAGACAGGTTACTTTAAGAGCATATCTAAGCTTGTAGTTTACTTCCTCCTGCTTTGAATCACATTTGGAAGATGGTGCATTACTCTGACGAATATAAAAAATCCTAAAATTATCAAATGGCTTGAATGAACACAATATTGCAATTAATATTTTAATAAAAAATAACTAAAATACTGAAAAATAGTCTAAAGCCATTTTCCACAAAGAAAAACCAAACCATGGGAATTGCTGGTTGTTCACCTGCATGCATTCCCTATGCAGATGCCCTGGTCTGGAACTCCTGGAGCACCCAGAGAGCACAACAAAAGCACAACCACCTCATCCTGACCAGCTCTGCTTGCACCGTTCCTGAAGAAGGGCCATGGTATGTCATTTCTAGTGATACCTATGCAGAAACAACCTCAAAGGTAATACAGAAACAAACTGTCATTTCATTCAACAGGGAGTCCCTTAAAATGACACAATATAGAACAGCCTTCAGCACACAGCCTTCTTCTGTTTTAAAGAAGCTTGGATAAAGCTTTAGGCGTTAGCTTAGCACAAGCTGAAGTCAATGGACTATACCAATTTATTTCATTCCAGATCTGATGCTATCTCTTTCATTTTGAAAAACAATCCAGGACAGTGGGGCTCACCACAGGTATTTGTGCTGTAAAGGACCATGCAGCACTGTGCAACACAAATCAAAAGAGGCAAGCACCTTTCAAAAGCTTATGCAAAGAAGCAACATATGGCTTCTACCTGCTAGCTCTCATTGCCTGAACTAGCTAACTCCACTTATTAGTTTAAAAAAATGCTTAGGGTATTCCAGAAGTTTAAGTTTTCAGGATAACCAACATCAGCCTGAAAAGCAGTGCAGCACCTTGGAGATGGCAGGGAAACACCATGTTTCTAATTTCGGGTTTTTTTGACCCCGTTACTTTAATCCACAAGCTGGATAGCAGCCTTGAACTTCACATTGGCAAAAGAGTTTGGAGAATATGAAGGATGGCCAGCCAGCCTCGCTCCTGTGCTCCAGGTGATCAGCAATAAGCACAGGAGAAGGACCACGGCCTCTGTCACAGCAGCATGAACCCACCATCACTAAGACAGCCTTATTTATATCCAAGAGGCATCTGGGGAGCACAGCCAGATTGAACCAAGAGCCCAGGCAGAAGCCCCCTCTACTCCAGATTCTATCCAAGGTCATCTCTTGTCCTCAGCTATGTCTGCAACTATTCTTTTAATACTGGAAGGGAAAAAAAAAAAAAAAGAAAAAGAAAAGAAAAATTAAGTGTTTCTGTTCTCTTTTATTTGCTGCTCATTAATTGAAAATTCATTTTACTAATTACTCATCTCATTTCGCTAAAATTAAGTTCCTATTGTGTAAGCAGCGAGGACCTTCAAAACTAAACACAGAATTCTGAATTCCGGGCTCTGAAGTCAAGGACAACCTCACTGCAAATCTGACATATGAAATGCTCATGACTCCCCAGGAGAAGGAAGGAGGGATGATGTTAAGTTGTATAGGTGTTATATAAGGATATAATTAAATAGTAATAGTAATTGAATACTCATGGCCATTTATGGACTAGTATGGCTAAAACTTATCAAATAATCCCAGTTCCACACAATGTGGAATTGGTTTTTCCTATTGCTTAGGGATTGAATTTTCCTGGGTTCATCCTTGCATGCAATGCATCTCCCTGAGTGCGCCTTGTTCTCATACCTGTTTTGAAGAGCAGTGGTTTAACCATCTGTCACCTCTCTTAGGTGCAAGGAAACTGCTTCATCTCTAGCATCATTCCTGGGATGGGCCCTCACAGACACTGGAACTTCAGCTCCCATTTGCAGACAGAGGAGAGCAGGACTAGCCTGATGCCCTGAAAGCCACTGAGCACCCGCTTCTCCTCACCTACCTTGCAAACCCAAGTTCAGCAGCAACCCCCTACAACCCAGCAAAGCCATCCATACAACAACTGATCACAATTCAGGCAAATCTGTCTCACAACACATACACCCCACTCGCTATTCATACAGTCACAGCAACAAAGGTGAGATATTGCTGCCATCTGAATGTCAACAGTACAGCTATTCACGGTGGCAAAAACGTGGCCACTCCACGCTCAGCCTAGGCTCACGCAGCAAATTTGGATGAAGGCGCTGGGCTCCGCAGCACAGGCACACCAGGAACCCCGAACCCCAGCCTGCAGAGGTGACAGCTCAGGTGAACCATTTCTCAGGAGGCTGCTCTAAAATCTCCACCTTCCAGCACACCCATCCCTCCCCAGTGACCACGGAGAGCCATGGCATGATGGATTTGCTGATGTGGGCGCAGCAGCCAGCAGCCTGGTGCCTCCTCAGCCTGGTACAAGCAAGGGGCCTGCAAAGGGCATCAATTGGCACTGGAAGGCCTGGCCCGTGCCAGGATCCCCCTGTCATGGGCAGCCCGGTGCTCAGCTCGGAGCCCGTGCCGATGCGCTGGCCCTCGGGCAGCCGTGCCACCCTGCGAGCACAGCCACCACTTTCGCGTGGCCTCCTGCATCTGTCATTTGTTACTGCTCTGTAGCATCCAGGCAGAGACAAAAAGCCAGAGGGGCAGCCAGCCCATTCCTCCTCTATCAGCCACCCGTTGCTCCCTGCTGCCAGTGAGATTAGGGAGCCCACAGGCGCACCAGGAGCCCCGCGGACCAGGAATCCTCTCCCAGGCCTGAGCCGCAGCAGTACCCAGTTCCAACGTCCTTTCAGGATGCAGTTAAAGCTCTAAAAGCTTTTGAGATTAGGATCCAGGAGATGAACACCCACGCACATCTCGGACAACCGCAGCATTGATAGAGATCTGAAGAAAGTTCAGCTCACCAGAGGATTAGATCACCCTTAAAGGCAGGATGCCAAAGCAGCAACTCACATGACTGGAGAGATCAGCTAAACACCAAGCTCCAGGGAAGAGAATGAGCAAAGAGATAAACAGCTTGCTCTAGACACCTTCCCATGCACCTACTCCTGCTCCACACCACATTTCTGACCAGTACTGGCCCTTCCCCGCTCCTACCCCACAGATGATCCTTAATGACAACACCTTTGTCTGCTACTGAACACACAGAAAAATTCTCAGCAGTAGCAGACTTCTTACTTTCAGCAAGCACCTATAGCTCCCTATTAATTCAGTTATTACTGGTCTGAAGACCAGGCAGCATTGACTGTATAGCACTTGCCTAATAGGAGGCTGATGCTAACTGGCAAGAACAGCCGCTCGGGTTTTCTATAGTGCTACAACACCCTTGCATTGAGCATGCTGAAGTGACAGTGAAGCTTGGCCTACCTCTCCTAGGTGTTCCTTTTCTACAGGCAGGTGCTATTTCCCAAGCTACACCTAATTCTTCAGTAACTCACCCTCACAGCAGAATGCACCTGACAGTTTGGGAGGAGTGGAGTATATTTCTACTACTAGGAGCTAGGAAAAGACATATAATGAACAGCAAGTCCCAAGCCACAGGCTTGTTTCTTTTCATAGGAAATGAGGTACTCATAAAACAAGCACCTTACCACAGAATGGTGGAGAGCACCATGAGAAAGGCCTTGGTGAATCATGATTTGAATATACTGGCTGTGAGACCACCATACTGGTACATGGCATTAAACATTAAACACACATCTCAAGGTACCAAACGAGAGCAAAGGAGAGGACACAAGAATGAAGAGGAGAAGCAGTTCCACTGGAAAAAAAACTCTTCCCGGTCTTTGGAAGCCTCCTCAAGTCATTTCTTTGGCTCTAGTGATACCTTCTGCACTAGGCTGAGCGCCAGCTGAATCCCAGCTGGGCACGATGATAGCAACTACAAAAAGCTGGGAAAAGGGAGGGAAATCAAAATGGAAACTCACCAACCTATTCTCTATGATTCATCACTAAAACCTCAATTTGTTCCCAATTGCCTTCTCCCCTCATGGTGGGGAGCTAGCCCCAGAGCACAAAGCAATTTCCGCAGAGCAATCAACAGCCTCGCAGCAGGGAGCTCCTTCCCAGGGGTCAAGAGAGAGATGTCTTGGAAATTGGATGTGGGGAGAGCACATGAGGTCCCATAGATGTTCTTTGATTTGTCCTTGCTGAGTGGGCAGAGGAGTGGGCTCAAAAGAGCACTCACAGGCATAGAAAGGAAATGCTCTTGTTCCTTGTAATCCTGTTAAAGGGAGACACTGTGTTGATTTTCCTTTTTTTTTTTAAAAACAAAGTTAGCGTACTAATTATCTTACAGAGTACAAAAGACATTACGGTAAAGAAACCTCAAAATATAGAGAAAAAAGAAGAAAACCCTCAGTCATTGGTGTCAAGCTGCTTTCATGGCTGGCTGTTATGCCTGGCATGTGTCCAAAAAGGACTTTTTTCTTTTTCTTCTACTAAAGCTGAGCAAGTGGCATAACCAAGAGACACAGAGTCTCCATCAGTTAAACAGGCTACTATTTACATCAAATATCAGCACATCATACACCAGCAAGAAAAAAACCACAACTCCAGAGCCCAGCTGCATTAGATGCAGCAGGTCAACACCTACAGTTGCCATGTTCTGCAAGGCAACCAGGAGGCAGCGATGGCCACGGCAGCCTCCCAGCCCTCAGGTAGGGGGTTCATCCCCCTCTCCCGCAGCGATCCCGAGGCAGCCACCCTTGCTGAAGGGAAGCAGCTCTGCCCGTGTGAGGCAGCAGCGCCGCTGCCCCGGAGGGACCTGTGCCGCACGGAACCAGAGGGACACGCTCCCAGCACCACCATCCCCAACTCGCATCCTCACAGCTGCCAGCTACTGACTGCCCCTTCAGCGAGCAGGGAAAACATGAGCGCAGAAACACCCTTTTGGAAGGGAAAGCTGATCGTAAAATGTTTTTTGCAGGGGATTTATCTGGCAGCCAGCCTCAGAGGGTTCTTCTTGTAAGCTAAACTAACAAGTGGCTTCTGCTTTGCAAAAGAATGATGAATTATCATCACCTTTGAGTTAAAGGAAAGGCTTTGCAAACAGTATCAGAGCCCCCACAGGGTCCCCATTTTCCACACACACAGCCCCCCAGCTGCGGCTGGGTCTCGACCTCAGCCAGCGGGGGGCTGGCACTAGCCCTGGGACATCAGGAAGGGGGCAAAACCATGGGGAAAAGTCAACAAGCTTCCCACAGCTCACCAAGCTGCACTCTCACCCCCCTACCCTGTGCACATCCCTCCATTTAGCCCTAGCTCCTTTAAACTTGTGCCTAAATGTACACTTTCCACACTGTGGTCTGGTCAAGAGAAGCAGCATATGGCTGTCTTGTCACATGCCTTCCAGTTCTCCCAGTGTTTCGCAGACAACGCTGAGTATCTGACCAAGCTGTAGAAGAGGAGCGAGTCCAACTGTATTTTAAGCATCTTTGCTGGCACATCACTCACTCAAAAAAGCAGCTGTAAACCCAGTTTTATTGGCCAGCTTGGTTCATAGCTATATATCACAATAATAGTATAAAAGCAGTGAGACATAGGCAAATCTAAGCAGCTGCTTTTCTCTGTAGAGGACAAGATCTTTAGAAGGACACAACAAATCCACCCCCACTCAAGCCAAGGATAAAATTCCCACTGATGCCAATGACAAAAGCACGTTCAACCAACAGAAAGAGTTTCACCTTGCTGGTGTGAAGAACAGCCCTGTGTCACTACTAAGCTGGGGAAATGAGAATTCCTCAGCGAAATTGTAGAGAAACGGCTGGATATTTTAAACAACATACGTTCCCTGCCTTCAGCTCTCTCCAAGGCCCCCAAGCCTTGGGCATAACAGTTCGGGATTTGCAGAGGGAATAAGCAATCCAGATGCTAGCCTCTGCTCTCATCCTCATGTTGGGATATTGCTGGTGAATGGCAAAGCAGTGTGATCTGCTGCCCACATGCTCAGGGAAAGCTCATCCTCTCATGCAAAAAACGCTGGGAAAGGACAGACTCCGAAGGCTGGTAGTGGGTGCTCAGCCTCGCTCAGGCTGGCCACTCCACCCTCTTTGGTCACGAATGTACTTCACTGAATGCCCTGACAACCTATTTAGTTCCCAAGGGCAGCTTCCATTTCCCTCAGATACCTGAGGGAAATGTCTCCCTGCCAGCCATGTGAACACTCCCATGGAGAGCAGGCTCTGGTGATGGCACCGTCCCACGCATAGCGGGCTCAGAAAAGCCTCTCAGCAGCTGCAGGGCCCTGTCGCACAGGCACTGCTGCCCCTCGGGGCCCCTGCTGCGACGCAGCACCAAAGGGCCCCGAGTGCCCGGCTCATATAGGGCACTTGGCTCGTGCTGCAGGTTACAGGGTGCTGGTAGGGCATGTGTTTACATACACACAAAAGCATCTGCATGACCAGGTCTGCAATAGCTAATGCAAACTGTATTTGCTAAGATGCCTCTTCTTACTTCATCTTAACAAGACACAACTGCATTTCAAATGTTTTGGGTGCAAAGAACTGGTTAGATATGATTTAGGATGTGCTTTTTCTTCCCAGTCCCCCTAAACTTGCTCTAAAATGTGCTAGCTCGGCTAACCTGGTGGAAAAGAATTCTGTAACAGGATTTGATCTCACTTCCTTTGATACGGGAAACAAAAACAGCTACTCCAGGAGACTTTGAGAAATGCTTATGGAAAAATCACAGGTGATGAATAATCCACAGGAAGGCTCATTTTGTTCCCTGAATGCAATACTGAGAATTAAAACAGAAATAGAAAGACTACAAGATTAAGCCATATTTTGATTCCTACCAAAAACTATGTTCTTTCCCTTTCCCATGATACCGTCTGTTTACTCCAAGCTTCGCTTCATCAAGGAAAAGACAAAAAGCCTGATGATGAATCTGTAAGCAGATCAGATGCTTTAATTGTTTCTGCTCAAGCAATAAATAAGTATTTCTGGTACAAATCAAAGAACAAACCCTGCTTGTCTGGCACGCAGACATCGCCCTGCTGTGTTCCCTTGGACCAGTCAGGCGAACAAGGAAAACAACGCGCGTTCCAAAAGGAACACGAAATTGGTACCACAAACACCCTACCAAGTTTAATCCCATAAGAAAATAGTTCGCTCTTATTAATCAAGAGACCTCTTCCCTTTCCTCGGCGAAGAAACCATTAAAATTCCAACGAACTGCCGCGAGAAGAGAACCGCAATTAATTATATTGGAACTGCCAGACGCTCCTGCCTTTCACCCTGGCTGAGAAGGAACAGAGCCACGGGCCAAATTTGCACATTCCGGCTATAGCAGCAGCACGATGGGGGGGGAAAGGGGGCGCTGCGGCAATGGGGGAGGGAAAAGAGGTGGAGGAAATAAATCCCAAATTTCCCACCACAACTCTTTCCTCTTCGTCAAAACAAAAGGGAAATAAGAAGAGGAGGAGGGTTATCTGGCCATCCCCACATGTGCTTGTGAGCAGACACCGAGCGTCTTTTCCTGCTGCCGTCGTCCCTGGGAGCAGGGGGTCTCGGCAGGCGTCATGTTGTTGCTGATCGATGAACGGCATCACACCGCCCCAGGGCACCTTTCATCTTCTCCCCTTTTGGGGTCTCTGCTGAGGCCGTGTTAGCACATCCCTACTCCCAGCCCATGCCAAGGGTGACAACTAAGATCCAACCCAAACAACCAAACTTCAGCAACATCCCTAAACCTCAGGATCCTTTTGACTCATGCAGAAAACCCTGAACTAACCCTGGGAATGCAGTGGGTATGAAGCACGGCCGTCAGGAGTTAGGCACAAAATAGCATTATGCTGTTAAATTCCTTTAATAAAGAGCTGTCATGTGCACATAAAAACACACCTGAAAGCTCTTGTTTTGTCACTTTCTTTACATAATACCAGGAACCAGACCAGTGCCCATTCCTACACTACAGATCCCTTCAGTGTAGAGTACAAAACAGCTACCACCAGGAAACACAGGACAGGTAGCTCTGACCCTACCACTTCTTCAGAGGAAATAGACCCACCAGCCCAGGTGGACAACAGGGCTTCTCTAGAAGTGAACTTGGGGTTTACTAGAAGCCCAAAAGCATGACAAGCCTCTCCTCCACCTCCCCCACCCAAGAACACCCCCATGAGCAGGTTAAAATGAAAACCTAGACTTCAGGTAGACCGTTTTCAGCAATCCATGCATACTGTGCAGTCCTAGATGCATGGTGCATATTTCTGTGTCTCTCCTATTAAATGATCTGGTGCAACAGTATTTCCACTACGAGAGAACAAAAATCCCAAAGCTGATCTGCTTAAGTCATACATCACTTGCTTGTAACAGATCCAATATAGTGACGTGACAAAGTCATCTGTTACCCGGCTTGTGCTGAAGACTTCAGGGATCACCTTCATCACAGCAGTTAACGGCGCAAATAAATCTTGTGGCGAAGCTCCCGGGAACAAGCCCTGCCGTGGGAACACAAAGCGCGGCGCAGCAGAGCCTCACAAGGGCTTCCTTCCCGCGGGGAGGCTGGGGTTGCCCAGGGGCCTGGACACACAGACCCTGCCAGCTCCTAGGGCACAAATCCTGCCCCTCCATCCCGGTTCCTAGCGGCCCAGCCCGGTGCCGTGTGGCTCTCCCTTCACGCGAAGGGCAGCTGGGGACAGGCTGCGCCACCCGACCCACAGCTCCCTCAAACTGCTAACAAGTGCTTGGGGACCCACAGCCCTGGAAGCACCATCATATCTAGACCAAATGAAAGCAAAGGGGGGGAGGGGGGAAGGGTTAACACTACCCTGTCATGCTTAACATGCTCAATACGCTTTAGATCTGTCATCTTAAGACAAGGAACTAACACATTACACAGACCTGCATAGAAATAATAAACTGAGCTTAGCAGAACCCATTTGTGAACATGCATAATTTCACATATCTAGTCACAGATATCAAATAGCGTAAAAAATCAGGCAACCAGTTCAGCTTTCCGGGGCTGTCTTGGATGACAGGACACTGTATCCATGTGTCCTGAGGCTGCAGATGCCGCCACTTCTGTTATTGCAAGTGCACATCTTCACTAGCACTGAGTACTGAACCCAAAGCAAACAGAAAACACAACGTGCAGAGACAAGGTTGATCTGGGGAACTAAACCAGTTTTGTCTGAGCCACTTCAGATCCATCAGGAACCCAAAGCCAAACTCTTGGAGTAAAGATACTTTTAAGATTAAGATTTCTGTGTCATTTTAACAAAAGCCCAGACAACCTGCTTTGTGAACACTGGACAGATTAGATGTTTTAGCAGTTCTCCAGCTGGGCTAATCTCTTCTTGCGTGAAAATCTAGGAACAGTAAACAGAGTAATTTCTTTAAAACAAAAAAAAACAGGGGGGGAAGGAAAAGGCACTGAAAATTAAGAGAACAAAAAATCTAGATTCGCTCTCCCTTAGGGAGAGAATAGGGACGTATACGTCCTAGAATAGGGACGTATTCTAGTTCCCAGTTTCCCAGGCTCTCCTGTCTGACACCTTGCTGCCGAGTTACAGAAGGAGAACATAGGGTCCTATTTCCAGTTTCCATTTCAGAGGAAACCACAAAACCCCACGAACACATGCACATGAGCACAGAGCAACACAGAGGGCTATATATTTCTACTCAAATCTTGGTTTTGTTGCACAGGTTCATTCACAGCAAGTATAAAACTCACTGAATATAAACTTCAGAAAACCACAACAAAATCCATGTGAATATTCATGCAGTTTTAAAATGACAGACAGCAGCCTAAAGAAAATAGAAGATGCGAGTCCCTTCAAGGAAACTTATTTTACAACATCTGCCTTAATAAAGTTAAAATAGCTTTTAAAGAAAATTAAAAACCAGTGTGATAGTTTTCAAACTATTTTGAGCAAATTCTCCAGTAGCACACAAAATGGCATAGCTCCAGACTGGCATTCTTTAGCAAAGCACAGTTATTCTCATTATTTTAATAATGGTTTAAATCCAAACTGTTTACACACATCATCTCCAGGTCTAATTAAAGCAAGGGCTAAAGCAGGGGCTGGATGCCTAAAGGCTGCAGCTACTGCCACAGACAGTTCAGAGGCATTTTGAGAACGTATCGCACTTGGTATTTCCGTCTCTTAGAGCAGCAGCAGTGAAATGGAGAAAGTTGCTCCTAAATTACTGTACTGATAACGAGTTGTGGTCTGTGGTTGAACTCCAGTTTCCCTGGGGAACTCACGGCTTAGAGAGCAACCTCCACAGGAAGATGCTGTGAGCCGGAATTCAGGGTGCAGAAAATTGTATTCTTGGCTGCACGGTTTGTTCTCAGATTAAGCTTTTTCACATCACCTCCCACCAGCCTATAGCTCCATCAAAAGGTTTTTGCTTTTCATTCCCTGTGCCATTTATGCTGTGTGTTGGAGTCCTTGGGACCAGCTATCTGTCCAGATGCAGGGCTCTCCAACCAGTTTCAGCAGACACTTGTTCAGAGAAAGATGAGCTACCTCGGCTGGTTGACAGCTTAGTATGAAAGAAATAAATTTTAAGATCAGATAAACTAGTCCGAAGAGCTGGAGGATACACTGGATGGCATCTTTTCCTCCAACTTGCACACAGGCAGAGCCAGCACTGAAACGATCTGCAACTACAGCCACGGTGCCATAGTTCCTTGGCAAGTAAGGTAGGTGGGTGGCAGGTAGAATTTCACAGCATCCCCACAAGAAGTGCAGGGTTATCCTCAGCCCCGTTCCAGCCTCTGCAGAGCAGAACTGTCTCGGCTTCTCCCCTCTGGGCTCGGCCAAGACTGCACCAACACGAGTTGGGCACAGATACCCAGCATGAATCCAAACTCCAGCGCTCTCGTTGAGGTGCAGTTTTGAGCTGAGCAAAACCTGCTATCAGGTCACAGGCACGTGCAAGCAGATTTACTATCTCTGTTTTCTCACATTTACTCTATCATAACAAAGAGCAAAGTTTAGTCCTTGGACTTTTCAGTAAAATTTTTTGTTATAGCTAGGAAGGTTAGAAATATGACTGTGACTGGTTAGAAATAGGTGCAGTATTAGGAAAAGGTGTTTAATAGTATGCAATGTCAAACTGGATCCATCAAACATAATTCAGCAAATTGTCCCTAGATAATTTTTACTATTCAAGACAGATTGACAGCAGAAGAAATTTGAAAAATTCTCATTTTTCTCCGCTGAATCAAACAAGATTTGCTTTTAGAATTTTTTCAGTGGTGCATTATCAAGATTCCTGCTCAACAGGATAATCACCATGAGTTCACTCTATTTGCTATATTCAGAGACTCAAGTTGTGATCCATGTTGGCAAATAGGGATTGGCTAGAAAAGTCACTCGAGATGCCTTCTGCTGTCTGACTAGACTGATATTCAAGCATTCCCAGCAGGAGCAATCATGTGCAGGAATTTCCAACAGGGCTTCTGAGAACGGTTACATATATGGTTTTGAAGGGGATGTTACACTTCGGCAGAGCATGTTAACTAGATTATTTCAGTGTCCAGAGACAAATGCCACACCAGTATCATGCAAAAAGTACAAGCAAGGTCATTTCAAGTATTAGTGGCATGATTTACATGGAAAGAAATAAACTTGAAGAGCAGAATAATTCTGCATATTCATCTGCCTTTACTTCTGATGGGGATTTGTTTCTCCAGAGGTTTACAGGAAGACAAGGGATACTCCCTATTCTTTCTTTATGCAGATAGTTGCAAAAGAAAAAGAATATGCAGTGAACCGATAAATTTCTGTCGCCGTTCTGAAGTACATTGTTAAAAGAAACAGGATTTCAATCACCTGCTGAAACATCAAGTTTTAAACATAGACAGTGAGTTGATTAGGCAAGACAGTACAGGAAGCATTAGGAGTTTCCCTAGGCTGCGCTAGGAAGGACTGGAGCATCTCAGACACCTCAGACAACCAAACCAAGGTCTCCACAGGAGAACTGGCAAGAAGCTTGGTTAGCTGCCATACCTGGTGTTGTGTTCCTGCCCAGTATCCTCCTCTAAGCCAAATTTTTCCATTGGTTTGTTGGTTTTTGCTTAGCTTTCCCTCCCAGAACTTCTGCCCTTAAGGCCGAGAACCAGTACTGCCAACTAATTACTGCTAAGTTACTGTTTGGGATGCAAAGAGGTCAGTTGGTCAATTTTATTGTTTTGCATGGTTGCCCATGTGCAAATACACACCTAAAGGGAATAAAGGAAAACCTCCAAGCAAGAAGCTTCTTTAGCTAACAAGGCTGCTTTGCTCCCCTAGATACACTTGGAAATGAAAGTAGGAGGAAATGGATTCCAAACTGAACGCTTAACATCAAAACACCATTGCAAGGACACAAATGTCAACAGGAGATAGTAGTCTAATTCTAGAGGGAACAGTTCACGGAAGCTACTCTAATATCAAAATCTTACCCACTGAAAATTGGAATTATTGAAGCAGCAGAACCTGCTGCTATTCAGTTTGGGTTTGTAAGTAGAACTGCAGTCAGCCTGTTATAGAAATACCAGCAAGGGGGAAAAAAGTGAGGCAGAATTGAGCAGTTTCCCAAATATCCTGAAAAGCTAAGTATTTGCTTAGAGAGTTAATTACAGGAAAAATAATTCTGGCAACTATGCTGAAGCACACTGGAAAGATCTGGGGAGGCGATACATAGATCAAAACACACATTTGAACAAGTGTAACCACCACCACAACCTTACCATGAAGATTAATAACTTCCAAAAGGAACCTGGGCTAGTAACAAAACATATTTAGTAACCAAAAAAAAAAAAAATCTCCCCTCACACACATGTACAAGAAAGGAGGGAAAGCACCATCTACATCCCAGACTCACACCACCTTCTAATTCAGAAATAGGGACACAAGTGTAACTAGAGTGCCGGATATCTTCGTCTCCTCTTCAGAATCAGGTGTCCTGACCTCCCATGAAGCACTTTGCATTCACTATGGCTTCAGCACAGTGGAGCGACAGCCTTTTAAGAAAATCCCCGGAGATGTCCTGTGCGCGCTTTTAAGAATCAGATTTGCCCCTTCAGGCAGGGATGCCTACAGGCCACTTCTGCAGGAGTGTAGAAATTGTGCAAAAGTCTAAAGGTGCAGAGCTAGAAGCTGCCCTCGCCGCTGCTGTCAAAGAGAGATAGGAAAAATGAAGAGTTTGTGAAACGATAAATCCAGGCAGAGCTGGGCCACTCACAAAAGACTGGTGGAAACGTCGGGACTGCATTGCCTTTCCCAAAGCGGAGATATTTATGAGAAATGGCCTTTGCCATGTATCCCCTCATTCCTTTTCCACCCTTTACAGCTGGCACAGCCTTGGTGCCTTCTGCCAGGATAGCCACGCACAGCCACAGACCAAAGCCAAAGTTACAGCAGGCGTGACACCGTCACGTCACACCAGTTTAGCTTCGTGCTTGACTTGAGACTTCATGCTCAAGGAGCACCGTGTTGTTGCATTTCCCACAATTCATTCAATTCTAAGATTTTAGCAGAACCACCACAATCCCAGGCCCACACAATCCCAGGCTCTTCCTGGGCAGTAGCAGCCACAGGACAGCAGCGATACCACAGCACAAAACAGTCCTACAGAAATAGCCAAATGCAGCAGAGCCACACACTGAGACACCATCCAAGCATATGATGCATTACTCCATGAGAAACCTCAAAAGGCACAAAATGTGGAAGGAAGAAAGCAAACAAGATTTTCCATGACTAAGGATGGGATTATAACTTCTTTTTTTTTAAAGCTTGAACAGGAAGCCTTTCTAAATTACATTTCTTAGATTTTATTGTATTATCTTCATGGCACAGTTATTACACATTAAAGGTAATGACTCTCTTCTGCAAGTAACCCAATATTGAACATGATTGATCATCCCTATCTGGGTCTTAGGGTACACTGAATTTCCTAAGTGGAAGGAGGGAATAGAGTCAAATGAGGTGAAGAGGGAATAGCTTGAGTGGATTATGTGCACACATATGAAAATCCAACTATTAGGTTTTCACTAGAACACAGCATTTTCTTGAAAACACTCACGAATTGCTAGCAAGAAAATATCCCCAAATCTTCTGTTTGTAGTTAATTCTGACTAAAATTAACTATAGAGACTAAAAATGAGTATTGTTGTTTTTAAGCCATTTGATGATTTTCTAAACATACACTGTAGATATATACCCATCTGCAAGACATAAAAATGTAAAAACACTCCAATGCTCAGGAGCTGATGGAAAAATTTTCATTCAGAATCCAC
>JAVCKT010002787.1:0-20332 GCA_032273925.1 Rhynchotus rufescens | reverse complement strand
AAGAGTCTCTTTAACCCTAAAATGCAGGTCTTAGCAGGGACAATGCCCCAAATGAAGGCCCACTTACTTGAAGGTTTTGGGAGTGGATGTATTTTGTCTCCGTGTTGCTCTGGTTGGGTTCTGCTGCTGATATAGAGCCAGGTTCAGACTGAAAAGAAGGGTTCTAGTTTCTCAATCCATCTAATGCCCTGTATCAAGTAATAGATTGGGGTGTTTGCATGATGGATATTCCCACCTCTGCCACTACTTGGTCTGCAGACCTTCACTTGTCCAGGTACCAGCTGTGCCAGGACACCTGCAGAGGCCTACACCTGCTCGCAGCACATTTCCTGCCTATGGTCAAAGAGCTTCTGAGCAAAGAGAAGTCAGAAATCAACTACAGAATGGCTATGTTAATAAATGGAGATCTGCTAATACCCTCTCTGGCACACAAGAGCTTTCATTTTTTAAATAATACTTGTGTATCATGTCTTTAATGGCACACATAATACCATCGCAGACCACCTCCTAGCTGCAGACATCAGTTTAACTGAGCTAGACCAGCTGCAGCAGGGAGTTTTCCCTCCTCCTTTGCCCCTTATTTGCAGCTCCATAAAAGTGAATGTTTGTCACACTTTCATTTTTCTTTTCTAGCTCCTGCAGCAGTTGCCATCAGAGGGAAGACTCGTGGAGGGGAGGAAGGAAGAGGCAGCTCAGGAAATAACAGAGTGAGCTGGGGGTTTTGTCATGAAGAAGAGGACACACCAAGAGAGCACTGAAGAACAAGAGCTCCATCAAGCAGAGCCCTCGAAGCACCAAAATTGTGACTGGACAAAGCCTGATTTAAATCACACGCTGGTTTTGGAAGCGGCCACGCAGTAAAGCAAGGACACAGAGGATACAGAGAGACACCAGCACCTGGCAGGGCCGGCACCAGAAGGAGGTGGCGGCTGGGGAAGGGGCTTTATTTGGCTGTAATTTGTAATAGGAAACTCCTTCCGCAGGTTTCTGCCAGAGGGGGTTTAGCAGAGCAAGCTCAGACAGCAACTCATTGGAACGCTGCCGAAATCCCTGCAAGGCTCTCGCGTGCTGAGGAGCAGAGACGCCCGTCAGCAAGTTCCTGTATCTGCAGAAGTCTGCAAAGCCCAAGTTGGGGTGTTTGGAGTTGGCCTCCTCTTTCCCTTTCCCCTGGCCTGGATGGGAACAACATAGCAGAGTAAACCTTGTTCTCTGTTAGTAAAGTAAATTCACGGTGGATGGCAGATAGGGATGGTTAACTTGGCAGGAGAATTCATGCATATTCCCAAGTCCCTCGGCATCCATGCTTTCCTGCCTTTCCCTTCATCCTCAATTTTGAACTGATGAGCTATATCTGGGCTCCATATTTAATCTTTCTTTGATCCGCTAATAAACTGATCATGGAACAAATGAGGCCACAAAGCATCCAAAGTCTCCACGAGGCTTTGCCAGCGCCTGACTCCCTACCAGTATTTATCCTCCTTGGATAACCCATTTCTGACCCGGCGGTGCCGGCAGTGACTTGGCACCCCATTAGTATTCCCACAGGCACTTCCAGAGTGCTTGAACCTGCCTGCCTCGCTCTGCCGCGATCAGACCTATCAGTCTGCTCTGAATTGCTCCGAGGAAGGTCATGGGTCTCCATAGGGACTGCACATGATCTTTCAAAAGTGCATTTCCCTCCAGCAAGGCATAAATGCTCAGGAGAGTTGCTAAAGATCACTCAAAATATATTATTGAATACTCGGATGCTCTGCTCTCCTTCTGTGTTATCATATACTTAGAGCAGATTAAAAGGTTCCCTAAATATCAAATGCAGTTGTGCAGAATAGAATTGTATTTTCTGAAGCCAGAACAAAATAGCTTTGTGTCATTACAGAATATGTAACACTTTTTCTTTAGTTTTGCAGAATGCATTATAAACATTTGACAATGCCTTTTTTTTTTCCTTCCTTCCTTTTTTTTTTTTCCCCTCTCCCTCTTTTTTTCTCTCCAATGAATGCAGTGATAGACTTTAGTTAACTTCTTTGGGTTGGTTTTTTTCCCTTGCTAACAGTCCCCAGTCAAAATGAAAAATAAGAACCTTCTGGATCTTGTCTTGATAAGGTCAGATTGTAGAATTTTTCTTTCCAGCAATTTAGCCAGGCTCTCTCCTTCCAGAATACATTTGCTCCATAATAAACATCTCCAGACAGCCGGGCTGTACAGACTGGAAACAATTAAGCCAAAATTGGGGAAAGTGGCACATGAATAAGTATTCTGCTTTAATGAAATCAGGCTGAAAAATGCAGTAGTGGGAAAGTAAAAGCATTTGCAAAATGCATTAATTAGATGCATTTCTAAAAATAAATGATTATGCAAGTACCTTATGCATTTTTTAATATCAATCTATGCTGAAAATATTTTGGGTAATTACAGGCCTTGCTGTGGTCAAACACCAGACACATGCCAAAATATGGGACAGATTATTCAATATATAGTAGCAGTCCTACCCTCTCTGCCTCCCCCAAAGTTTGGCCAATTTTTTTTTAAGCTAAATAAAAGGCAGCTCGGTAGACTATCAAACAACAGCTTAAAAGGGTTTGTCTTTCTAAAGTGGAATAAGATTAAAGCCAGACTACTTCAGAAAGGAGGTAGCAACATATGATATGAAGAAGCATCATCTCTCAATTATGTAAATAATTAAGTAATTATACTTAGCTGCTGTAGATTGTTAAGAGGTTCGAGTAAAATCCCTCTAACATAAACTAGTATCTTTGTATTATCACAAACATTTTACCAGCCCCTAAATTCTATAGTTAACCAATTTCTGCATAAATGCATTTACCATTTAGACATCACATATTTAATTGCAAATCCATCACCTGTTTACTTACCGTAAAAGAACAAAAAGCACTTCTGACATTATTTTTAATTAAGTTATCCTCCTACAGCTCCTGTGCGACACTCTCAAATAGCTTATAGATAATTCTAAAATAATTTGGAATTGAATAATTTACACATCACAATTGTGACATTTCTTGGTTTGGTTTTCTCAAGAGAATCGAAGCTAGTACAAAACTAAACTTGTTTTTTTATGAAGCACTTTTTCAACCCAGAAAGTTCACAGCATTTTCAAGAGGAATTAATGAACATTGCTAATAGCTGAATCCAAGTTATAAGGCATTAGGAGGACACAGTCTTGAGGAAAGGCAATATATAACCTTTAGATAGGACAATTAGAGATCAATTTTAAGAGCCAGAGAAAAGCATTCTAAAACAGCGTCTTCATTAATCAAAGATTATCTCAAATTAGAATGTTTAATTATTTGCCAAGGTGCTTTGTATATTCTCTAGCACAAAAACGCCAGAGGCTTATGGAAAACTGCTAACTTGGGATCATTTCAATTAAAGGCCCATTTAAAGCTAAGTGTAGAAGGTATTTTAGGTGTAAAATTCAGTACTGGAAGGTACCAAATATTCTAAGAAACAGTGAAAATAGCATAACAGAAAATAAAGTTGAAGATGTCCCAGTTGCCAGTTTTGGAAACACTAAGTCTAGTGGTCTGTATTAACTGTTTTGATGCATCGCTACACACATACAAAAAAATATTTCTGTAGTATTTTCAAGAAAGAAAAAGTTGTGAACATCCCATGCACTGTAATGGTTCAGAGCAGGATCAAACACAGAGCATGGGCCAAATCTGTCAGCACCTGAGTTTTAGGTTCCCAGCTCAGTGAGTTGATCCAACACCTAGAACGGATGGAGGACCTTGCAAGTCACATCTGCTGTGGTGGTTGGCACCACCTGGACAGCACTGTTTCCCATGGCAGAGGTGGCTGCCCAAGCACAACCAGCAGAACGTTTCAGAGGCTTGTTCCATATTACCCATCCTGGGCTGGTATCCATCACTATTTGAATTAAATCACCATGTGCAAGCATATGATGACAATTCAGGTGATGTTGAGTTCATTGTTCAACCTGTGCTGAGCACACTCACCATTTGTCTCTCACAAGTGAGATAAATGCTCTTTGCATACGACAGGAGCCATTCGTGGAGCTGCAGGGCACCTGAACACCTGCTTGGGGATCTTCTTAGCAAGCTTGTCCTTATGCCTTGCAAGAGAAGTTATTCCTGTGTACCAGCGAGACATAAGTGTAGATGCAATCTGTGATGCAAGCTGTTTCCATTCTTAGACGCTTTTCTCTCAGTTACATTTTTCACATGACCAGCATTATTTTCATGTCACTATAATGCTCTTTTCTGTCCATCTTCTACCATTAAGGGATATCTTGAAACTGGGTATAAGAACTTTTCTCCTGGTCATCGATGATCTCAGAAAAGGTGCCACATCAAATATATACCTGCTGCCTCCAGTTCATATAATCTGTGTATCTTCTACATATCTTCATCTTGCTCTGCAGCTATGGTTACCCATGTGTCCATGACTACTAGTTAGCTAACCACTCAGCTAACTTTCACTGTCACCTGCTCACCACTGCTTGCTGATTGGCGCTTGGCTGCAGCAAAACCAACCCACTGCAACAGCTTTGGTAACCAATTTCCTATGGCTCTTGGAAGTCTATATGCAACAATGGCAACTGAGCATGGCCCTCAGCTCACAGGAACCTGCTAAATACTTATTTTTTTATTTTTTTTTTTTCTCCCTGCACATATAGAAACACAGTTTTAGACCTAGAGTCATGCACCTATGGTACCCACAAAGCTTTTGATACAGAATGCCTCCTAAAGATGCAGCATAAATGTGTTTTGGTTCTGGATGATGGATCTTGACATTGGCAATCCTCATACTCCACCAGAGTTTAAAAAAAGCCCCTATGGTGTCACCATGGCTCTCTTCCCTTTAGGAGCTGTGGTGGGGAAGAAGAAAGGACAAGGATTACGGAAGTTTTACTTTTTCTGGAAGCCTCAGCCATCAAGCCCTAGTGATACACAGCAAGGGCAGGCTGAGCGGTGGTGGCCATAGAAGCAACTGACCCTGAAACATTCTGATTAAAACCTGATGCTGTTTGCGAGAAAGTACATTAGCAACTCAAGACAAACAAACAGTTGTCTCTCTCTCTCTGCCTTTCATTAGATCTTTCCTCTATTGCTTGTTGTTTTACCTGCTCTTGCAATAAAGATTTGTCAGACTTAGCCGCTTTGACTCAGGGATCTTATCAGTCACCACTGAAGAACATTGCAGTGATACTTCCAGCACATGACTCTACCTGCTATGTTCTGCCTCGGAAACTGTCAGAAGAAGTGAATTCAGACAAACCAGAGAGGTTTGCTGCCCACAGAGACCCTAGCATGAGCTCAGAGGGCTGCTTCTCCGCAGATGTTCAAGATGTTCAGAAAAAGAGGCAGTATAGAGGATACTGGGGTGGCTGTCACTGATAAAAGAGAGTGAGATGAACGTAGAGGAAGATGAAGTCAAAGATGTAGAAAAAATCCATGTGATAGTCTTGAACAGTCTAGCACTTGTCTTTATAAAGATTAAACCTTATGGTGCTGCAGCGTTTGCAGTACGAAGTAAAATGATTAACCATTTCCAGACCAAACTGGAACGGGAGCACCATGTGCAGCATCCTCCTTTCATTTAATGATTTTGCCTTCCTTTTACACTCTGCCCTTTGAAT
This sequence comes from Rhynchotus rufescens, assembly GCA_032273925.1. Classification (NCBI taxonomy): domain Eukaryota; kingdom Metazoa; phylum Chordata; class Aves; order Tinamiformes; family Tinamidae; genus Rhynchotus; species Rhynchotus rufescens. Next base: position 14,712 of record JAVCKT010002787.1, on the reverse strand, counting down.
TTTTGACATTCTGCCAAACATAAGGCAAAATGATGGATAGCTACTTATGCCGTGTGCTGCTCACTGCAATTAAAGTCAGCTCTTGAAACAACTTGGCCTGTTTTATGCTCTCCTCTAGGGAAAAGTTCTTTTCTCACTTCCCACAGCCTCACTAAACTTTTTATTTCTTTATTTTTAATTCTTAGTAGTGCAGGAATGAGGTAGAGGAATGAGGTGCTTCTTAGAGTAATGTCATATAACCTAATTACTAAATCAGACTTTATCTGAGAGAGAGGCAGTACCCAAAATAGCAGGAATATAATACAGACATATGTGAACACTGAATACTATAGGCAGAAGATAATATCTGTTCTCCTTCAGTGTCCCTATTTCATGTAGCAAGAACAGCATCCAAGTCTGAAGAAACAGGATAGTGGCCATGCATTGTGTGTACCTTGGTGACTCCTACCTGCTTTATCTGTCCTTTGAATGAGCTGCTAATTGCCCTGATGAGAGCAGACTTTTGGACACCCTAGGTCAGTGCCAGTCAGCCTTTCTGGGCAAGAACTCACTTCATTTGTTAATTATTTATGTCGCCTCATAGCACAAGTCACACCTGCAACGGTGCCCTACACCTCATCCATTGATCCATAAAGCTTTCTAGGTAAGGTGCATATCAGAGACTGGAAAAGGGAGCAAAAAGGTTGCAGTCCCACAATGACTTTAAGCTGGTGCAAGGCTTGGCAGCTGCTGACAGGTCTGAGATCTCACCAGTCTTAACGGTGTGTTTGTGTTCCCTCATTTATGCTTGTGCTAGTGCTCCTATAGCCAAACCATGAGCCACTGCTCTAAATAAAGAGTTGTTGGGTTAATTTTCAACCATATATCTGCACTGATGCTAGAACTTGCACAAGGAAAAAGAGGGAGAATAAATAGCCAGGCCAAAGTAGGGTTGTCCAAACTTATGTTGACTATGGAATTGCAGCCTAAATCACCTCAACTCCAGCATGGCTATTGTGTTATGCATCTCCATTTCTTGAATACTAAGGGTATAGCAACAGGCCACAAATGACAGGAAGGCATTTACATAAACGGATTTATACAGTCGTCTCTCAGGAAAAGAGTTTCCCCGTAGGATGGAATTCACCCTGATACAGACCAAATGATATGTGGCAGAAGAGTCACCTCTTAGAGTTTCCCAGTGACTTCAGATAGAGCTTGAGCAGGAACTGGGAGGCTCAGCTGCAAAATTTCTGCTATTGTATCAGCTTGAAAATATGACTTACTCTGCTTTTTAAGAAAGCACAAAATTTACTTGTAAATTACAAAAAAAATTACATCAATTCTACTATGTATTGGCACAAAAATTGCTTATTGATTCAAAGAAAATGCTAGTAATATTTTACATAAAAATACTGTGCTAAAACTGAAGTTTATAACACTGAGTACTTTTGTGAAGAGTCATTAAAGGGAGGAAATGAGTTTCACAATAGAAAAGGATAACAGATTTCATGAGTTTTTCAAAAAGAATTAAGTGCAAAACTTTTTTTTCCACATAAAGATATTTGTGCTTAAGATACACAGATACAAGACCTCATAAATACACTGTGCATTCTAGCTCATTTTAATTAACACTAATCAATGTATAATGTATAGAAACGCTAGGGTTTTTTTTCCTTCAGAAGGCAGAATCATTTTTACCAATGTAATATAGCAAATGAAATTGTTATAACAATCATTTCAGAATAAACCACACGTAGAAGGATTACCACTATGCTGCGGTTTGCCAGAGGTACCTCCCTGTCTCCTTCATCTCCACTGCTCTTTGCACCACACATCAGCTGGGCTTGACCTAGCCAGGTCGGAATGGAGTCGACCACTCTGCCTTGGCTTCACAAAAGATACAATTTTAAGATCAGTCATACACTTTAAAAAACAAGTTTAAGTATGGCTAGAATAAACTCAGACATAATGATTTCCGTTCCCCACCTCGCTAATAGAAAATAGTATTTCTGGCTCGGCAAAGCACAGAAGCATGCAGGTGGACCCACCTAAGTTCCAATAGATCAACATAGATATACAAATGCCTACACTCAAGTAAGCAGTATGTACAACTGCTTTGCTGGAACTAGACCTATATCAACGCTTGCTTGCAACAATACTTAACAACATGTTAACTTAATACATTAAAAACTTAATAACAACACTTGCTCATGTCTTGCATGCAAAGCCTTCAGCGGGAAAAGACAGACACAGCATCTGGACTGGACAGAGGGATGTCTGTGAGGGCAGTGAGGGCTTCTGAGGGCAAGCTGTGTCTCCATTGCAGAGCTGGAGACCCCAAATCACCAGGGATTACCTTTGCCTTTACCAGGTAATCTAAAGAATAAGCACTGTCAAAAGAAATTGGTATTGATTTAGAATCAAGCACTAAATTTCCACCCAAACTAGAGATGCAAACACTACTGCACATACAATTAAAGTCACTTTTTGCTCAAGAAAAGCTGAATGCAGGATGGAGGGTCCTCTCTCCCCAAACCTGGGAATACACTAGCTCCCTTCATCCCCCTGCAAATTTTTGCCTTAAAAAGGTGATACTCTGTAAGCTTATCTTGACAAAGCAAAGGCATAATTTTTTTCCTAATAGTATAAATTGAGAAAGTTTATATCAGCCAAAGATTTTGACAGCTAAGTGACATGGCCCATGAAATTTATGTTGTCTTTCAGTGGCACAGACTGCAAATTTCTGACAGAAAGCAAGTTGCACTTGCCCTTAGAGGAGAAAGCGCTCAGCGAGTCGAACACTCCGGGGTCACCCATCTATGTATTTCTTCGGGGTTTATCTGCCTATGAGCTATGCAGAGTTGTCCCCTACAGCATCACGAAAATGCCTTCACGTATTCACAATCAGCTGAAAAACTAAGTTTAACATAAATTCTTTGCAGCAGGGTACATCTTTTCATTATGGAAGTTCAGGGCTCAGTATGAAAGAATCCCAGTACCCGACTGAGACTGCTATGTGCTCTTGCCATCCAAAAGAATAAATGGTAGTGGTGGTGTTGACATAGATGCCAGAGCTCCAGTCAGCATTTCCAGCTACCCTAACCTGTTAAACATATTAACCTACCTTTGGAAATAAAATATCTGCCAGAAGCATTTCTCAACTCATTTCCCATTAAAAAAGGAAAAAAAAAAAGAAAAATCTCTTCTCAGCTACTTGAAAATTGGCTCCACATCTGCTGAGATATATCTGCAGCACGGCAGGCTTAAGTCAAAATGCCCACGCTTATTCATCTGAACTCTGTTACAAATGCCTGGAAACAAGGTTTATTATAGAAATGCTTGATCACAGCTTTGCAAAAGACAACACCATAATTTCGATGTCTCTGGAGTAGACTGGAAAATCACCTCTCCTGCAGGTTATCACAAATTTTTATTAGTCAATAACTAATTTTCTTCTGTATCACACATAAAATATTAGTATTTTCAAGGCTCCGAGAGTAGAGCTTAGATGTGGTATCTGCTAGGTAAGGGCTAGACTCACCAGATAAACTCTCAGCTTCCCTGCAGTCTTTCTTTACATCCTCAGCTGTGCAAAAGGACTGTAAAGATAACCAATAAAACCTCCAAAAATGTTGTTGCAGTATATTGAGAACAAAAGTCTTAGGGGATCTCACAACTGGAGTAATGCCCTTCATGCTCCTATTTTAAGGAAAAAAGAAAATAAATATATGTATACAGTTAAAAATCCTCAGTGCCACAGCGTATTTGTGAAATCAGTCCTTAGGTGTCATTGCGGCAGAAACTACATAGGAATATCCCCAGACATGCGCAGAACAGGGAAACTCATTTCATCAGTTCTTAGCAAGAATGGGTGCTCAAATTGGTAATTTTCAGCTATCAGTTGCCACAGTAATTAACAGTGTATTGTGAAATATGTATTTTCCTTTCCACCTTTTCCTCCCACTTTAAAAGGATAAATATGATTATCAGAGAACACTTCCACCTGCATAAGAACCTTTTCTAATTATTCATACTGCTGTAAATGACTTCTGGCAGCTCATAACATGGAGCAAACTGAAGATGAACAGTACATGGCACTGGGAAAATGGAGCAAATCCGTCCCCATTTCCCTCAAAATGAAATTTTTGGTGTTGCTGGGGCAAGGAAAATAAAATGAGTGCAGTTTCCATAGCTAATTTAAGGTCTTCTCCTTTCTTCACTCCATGTTTCCAACCTCTCTATTGCAGAGACGCAGTATGCATTCATCTGATTGAGAAGTGATCATAATTCTCTTTTTTGTTCTTTTTTTCAGCCATGTTAGTCCCCAATCTGTCTCATTCCAAGGTCACCTAAGTGCAAGGGCTAGGGGAGGGAGCCGCAGGTCTTGCAGGACAGAAGAGAGGATGGAAGGATGTTATATTCAACACTACGATGGCACTTGGACCTGTTTGAATGGGTTGTAAAACTGCAGCCGGTTTCAGCCTTGTCTTTAGGATTTGGCAGCACACAACACTACTCTAAAGTAGTAGATACATCCCAGTTACATGAAGACTTATGCAATATTTCATGTTGTGTTTGCAGCTTATGGCTGCAGCGTGAGCAGCATGCGATTTAATAACATAAATCGGTACTGGCACAAGATGGGAGGCACTAACTTGTTTGACAAGGAATTCTTGGCATTTCATTCAGAAACAAATTTTACAGCTTAGTGGTAAACACCTAAAAATCATGTTTTCTAATAGAAATGCGATGCAGCTTAATATACAGCCCATCTGAGTAACATGCACAGCACTAGGAAATTCAATGTGTCTTTATGGCAGCCCTATGACTGAAAGATGCAGTTAGTTTTCCAGTACTTACCTACAGAATCCAGCATAAATCTGGCTGCAGACGAGAGTTAATTCAGTCATAGCATTTATTACAGCAGCTCACAAAAAGAAAAACAAAGAAACAAACGAAATTGTAGATTTCGATCAAATTGTGATATATAGTTATGAGGTAGCCATGCAAAATATTTAGGTATTTCTTAGTTTCGTCATCCTGAATAACATATATTTCAAAATTTGCTTTGTCCAAAAACAGGCTAATTTGCAGAGGTAAATATTCAGCTTTTTTTCCTATATTTTTTCCTTTTTCATAGAAGAATATCTGCAAGTCCTGTATTTCACAATAATTATGCTATGCAGAGATAGCTTTAACAATTTAGTAGCCATTTAGAAAAAAATCCTAAAATATATGCAGTCATTAAAGCAATATCAAGTAAGTGCTTTAATAGTAATTTTTGGTAGGGGCACATATGTTATAAATAAAATTAGGTGCCAAATTAACCTTAAATTAAAAATTAGCAAAAACACAGTCAGCAAGAAAATTAGATGTCTTACAAACTTTGTTTTGCAACTTTTAAATTCTCCAAGAAGATTTTACTGGAAGTGATACTTAACCTTTATATGTCATGGTCTGGGAATGTCGAGGTCTACGCTTCTATGGCCAGGCCAATTACCTTCAATTAAGCCATAATGTGCAAGGCTTTTTCAATGCCAGTACAAATTCACTAGCTTCGTCTGTATATCCAAATATTCTCTAAGAGTTAAAAAGCAGAATCACCTTCCAGTAACATTTTAATGAAACTCACCTTTATGCAACGTCACCATTTAATATCTTTCATTTAGACAAGGTTTTACAGCAGCTTTAAAGAATAAAACTGCTTGGCTATCCTAATTTGAAATAGAAGACGTATTGCCCTCATGCCTTACAGGGGTGTCTTAACTATACACCACGTGTATTTCTTCTGGACAATGACCCTATAAAAGATTAACGTGTTGAATGTGTTCACTGTAAAGCACAAAATTTATTGGAGCAGTTCATTTTTTTTTAATTTACTATAAAAGATTACAATCGCCTACCCTGCAGGAAGACTGGTAATCTATCTACAACACAGCTAACTCGTGTTCTACTGCAGATATTTTTTTGGTATGGAAGAGATACATGAACTATTTTTAAGAGGCACACTTAGAGAATTTTTTTTTTTTTGGGATGTATCAAAAACATTATTTAGGTTTTCTCTGAAATAACATATCCTACTGAAATGTTTTTATTAGAGAAAAAGTATTGGTTACAAAGCTATAAAATGGCTGTACAAATTATTCTGATGTTACCTGAGCAGAGTAGAGAACGAGTAGAGGAAAAATAGGATACTGTACTCTCCTGGATTTCTACTAAACATGTATTGCCACTTACCTCACACTTTGCTTTATAGCACAGCCACAGTGTGTACAGACATTTTAGGTTGCACAGAACAGAAAAGCTGCTATGTTTTTCCCGACCCAAAAAACAACAGAGAATTTTTAGTGCATAGGAAGGAAAGTAATACAAGAAAAAAAAACACTAAGGATTTACCAAGCGAAACATGGCATTTACTACCATATGATGTGCCTTTTAAGCACACTGGCTCACTTATCTCAAATATATGAAAAAACTCCACATTTCTCCAAGTGAGTCTTTCAAATAGCAGCAGAATAAAAGATTACAGTAGCCACGTCCTTTCCTGACTAATTTGAGACATACTGCTTTTTATATCTACCCTGAGCACAGTCACCTCTTTACTGATGAGTTCTTCTTTCTAATATCACATGGTCAATCCTGCTGTAGGATCACATTCACCTCAGCTTACCCAGGTGATGCTATCTGGCCCAAAGAGCCAAAGCCAAATTGCAAAATGCTTTGAAAGAAGAAGACTTCAAAGCAGGCCCCAGGAGCACAGAGAATATCAGCAAGGTCTCTGAGGGAAACGTGACGAGGTAGCCTGCTAGTAAATGGCAACTAAGGATGTCTAGGTTATCCTTCTGGAATATAATTAGAGCAAAAGCAGCAGCAAAGGCTTGGACAGCTCCAGCCTCCAGGATGTTCCATCAGCATCTGCAGAAGAGGAGCAAAGGCGGCAGTGCAGGGAACATACATCCTAGGTCTTGCAGCTCCACAACCTTCCAAATAGGTTAGAAAACCCATGTGTTAGAGTTGAGGTTGATCAAGAGGGCAGAAAGGGACAGATTCTGCCCATGATGGGCCTCGTTCCGGTAGTACCCCTTAGATATCCACCAAAATCCCCTTTTGGGAATGTTACTGCGGGAAAAGCCACAGCTCTGGCCATGCCTGGAAGATGAGGATTGGAATGGGAACCACCAGATAGGAGACAAGTTTGGTCTGTCACACTTGCAGAAGCCAAGTTTAAAACATAGGCATAAGTTTCATTAAATGTTTGCTACAGTTCCTCTGTTGTTCAAAGTCAAGTGTTTCTTACAGCTTTTCTGTTGTTTCATACATTGACCTATATGTTTTTTTCTTTCCCACCTTTGAGTGACATAATTACATGTTGACTGGCGCTGACAAATCTCTTTTAATCCCTCAAAACAGGACAAAAAGGGCTGAAAGTTCTAGACAATAGGCAAAGGATAGCGCAGATTGCAGGATCCAGCCACTAATCACCTCTTCCACCCTCCAACTCACTGACATATGGAAGTCTTTGGGAAAACAGCTGTCCATTTTTTTATTAGTGAAAAAAAAATTGAATCAGTCTCTAAACATTTTCAACTCATGTTCAGGATATATTCTTAGAAATTCATTAAGTAGAACTTAAATTCTTATTTAAATCTTCTAGGTTTAAATGTTTGCTGCTCCATATTCAAATATTCCCCATTTGCTAACATTGCATATGCTTTGCTAACAGGTTCATAAGCACATATATATTTTTACATCCAGTATATTCACACAGATATAGTGTGATCATGTCAAGAAGTAGGTTTTAGTTTGACCTTAAAAGGGCTTGTAGATGCGAATTGGAATCTCCAGAGCTCAGAGACAACAGAACCTTTTCCCATTTTGTTCTGAAAAGGCCATGGTCATAATCTCTGCAACAAGCTGATACTCAGAATCTCCTTTCAGATCCCTCTCCTTCAATCTCTCCATCATCGAGCCAGCTCTTGAGAGAAACCAAGGAGATGAAGAGCTGTAATTCATCTCGAGGAGATGTACATATTGTGATGCAGCCTTCTCAGCAGTGTTTTTTTGTGTGTCTGATAATTGAAAAAGAAAAGGCTAGCACCCATGTGATGGCTTCAATACATATAGTGTAGCTCTCCTCCCACCTCTGGTTCATGCTGTTTCAGCTGGTGAACCCACAAGACTTCTCTCCTTAATGGGAACTTTTTGTAAAGTTTCAAAAGCAGCTATTCAAAAAGCTGATAACTACCATGCACTTCTAAATGTCTTTGAATCTTTCCAACAAATTGCTTTGCCTTGCTCTCAATAGAGATAAAAGGATTCAACTGGAAATCTAAGTCTCACGCCTCCCCTTTCCTGTTACCCTCTCTTTCTCTGGACTTAAAAAATGAAATAAATGCTGCCGCACAGGTGTGATTCTGTGATAGAAATCTGTTTCTTTAGTTCTGAAGAAAGAAAATGGAGGATTTCATTTGGTAATATCTAAGAGCAACATTAATAGCTAAAAATGAAATCCGATTTTCAGATTTGTCCTTGTTTGACTCTAGCCCTTCCTTCCTAATTAGATCAAATGCAGTTCATGCTGAAACAACAGCATCATCAGCCTGGAAACTGTCAGTTCTCTTGACAACAATCTCAATTATTTTGCAAATTTAGTCTTTCTCTCTCTCATCCTTTGTGGTGCAAAATGTGCAGTGTGTTCTGATCAAAGTCTTTCTCATTTACAGTCTGCATTCATCTTGCTACTGTGCACAATGTACATTTAGAGAGTCAGCTCTTCTGAGGGCTCCAAAGATCATCTTTGGGACAGCTTTTCCCAACCATACGTGAATCTGATAATGCTTTTTCTTTAACTTTTTAATAAGAATCTGAAGAAACAAACCTGTCATATCCATACCTTTGATCAGAGTTTTATGTGCACCCTGACATATCATTTGGACACAGGGAAGAAGTTATACTGTTAATGCATCCTATATCTTGTAAATGGTATCTCCATCTACCTTCCAATACACGTAGTTGTATAATATAGTGCTTTCATTGTTGTGGAATGGGTAATTGTGATAATATTCTTATCAACTAAATAAGCTATCAGAGATATCTGAAAGACTAGTCCAAGCCTCCACTAACCAGGAATTATCTGGAGAATTTCATGCTTATTTTTTTTTTTTTTTTGTCAAAAATAAATGTCTGTACCATGGATATTTCTGTAGAATATATAATTAACGAGCATGTGTTACTCGCATCTGGCCATCACATACAACATAGTTTACTGCTGATTCATGTCTGCTAGTCACATTTAAAAGTCATGATAACATGAAATGCTGCAAATTGACGTCCTTCATTCTGCTGCCTTCAGCCTGCTCCTGCTCCCTGCCTTAAACCAGCACTGATGTTCATCCATTTCCAATGAGCAGCCAATCCAAGGACTAATAAAACAACCTACCAAGGAAGCGGCTGGCTGAGACACAGGAGAGCAAGGGCAGGAACCTCTCTCATGGACAAACAGCTTAGCTGCATAGACAACCACTCAGGAAAAATAGTAGTATAAAAAAAAATAAAATAAAAACTCAGACAATGTTGTATGAGGTCATTCTTACCAGAGCTGAACCTCAGCATTCACAGGAGAGCTATACATCTCAGTAAAAGTGCAGGCCAAAGCACGTTTCTGCCTTTCTCCCAAGACCAAACATATCCTGAGCAGAAGGAATAAAAAAGTAGAATCCTGGGAAAAAAAATCAGATAATATTTCCTTGAAAGAATTCATGTATCATCACTGTTTGAGATGTCTAAATCAGTGAAAAAATATCTTGGATTTGAAGCTGTAACAAGTATATCTCTCTCTGAATCTGAATAAGTTCCCAGTCATTAACAGTTTTTTTTTGTTTTTTTTTTTTCTAACATGGATAGTATGTCAAATTGAAAAACAAACTTATGGCTGTGCTTATAAGTCTTCATAAAGAGTAAAATCCATTTCTGTGAAGGGTGATAAAAAGGGCTATTGATAGACTGAACAAAATCAGCACCGACAGTTTGTGCCCATTACTAGGAGGAGATTGTCAAAACCTATACAAGTATTTTTGCCATTGTCGCTACTGCAACTACAGCTAGGTGAAATTCATCCCTACCTAGGGTAACTATGCAAAAGAATAAAGATAAACTCGTGTAGGGAAGTAGTGGCATTTCTCAATTCAGAAGTGTTTAGCTTTGCAATTAAAATACTACTCGGCCAATGTAGTTATTTTGCAAGTAATATATATTTTATAGACATTCAATGTATATAAATTTGGTCATGAGGAAAATCTATATTCCGCAAATCTTCTTGAAGCACTGTGAACTGAATTGCCTTCAGTTGGCCCTTGCACAAAGAAGCGTTGTGATAGTCAGTCAAAGCCACTGTATTCAGAACTGGAAGCTGCTCTGCAAAGGCAATTGCTAAAAATCAATGCAAACACCTCCAAAAATCCTCTAAAAACTTTTGGATAAAATTAAGGCAGTGGACCCACTATTCCCTCTGACTATTCATTTTAATTTCATGTTCTTTTTGTAATTTTTTAAATTTTTTTGTCCTGCTTTGCTTAGGTGCAGGACCAATTGCAAACTCTGAAATCAGTCCCTGGAAGGTGCTAAGTCTATGCATTAGTGAACGTAAACATTAGCAGGGATTTGAAATTATTTGCACATAACTCAGACAGTAAAATTAAGATTACTTCCAGCAACAAAGAGCTGTTCTTTATTTCAGTGGTAAGATTCATTTCTCTTCCAAGAGGCAACCTCTTACAAGGTACCTCCAAGCGCACCCCCTTTCATAGGAATTTAGCTTTGATTATATGTAGAAAATCCAAGGACATTTTGGAACTGGTAGTGCGAGGTCTCCAATATAATGTCGCTCAAACTGAAGTCCTCTGTGATAACACAGAATTTTCTCCCCAGTATTGCTGTCAGATGTCTCAAGAGCAAGTCACCTGTTATATTCAGCAGTCTGGAGCTGGCACTCATTTTATTTGCTCGAACATTAATCCGCAGTCATTTAAGACAATTTTGCTCTTTGATGACTTCAAAACAGATATAGCTGTTTGTAACACAAGCCAGACAATTTCTTGCACTGCGGCAGCACATCCCACACCCCACATCTTTCTCATCTACAAGGTTTCACTCACAGCAGGAACAAAACACCTATATAACCTAGTCCAGGGTAAAACTCAAAAACTATTGTGTTCAATTTACAGAGAAAAGCAATAAGATTTTAAGCTTTTACAGTAAAGGAGTCCCACATAGATCTATATTTTGCTGCAGAGTTTGCTAATTCAAAGAGATGCCTAGGAAGAAACAATATTTAACTAGGTAAGTTACAATGTGCACTGACTATATGAAAGATAAAGTCTTGCCAAAGCGCAAGAATAAAATAGTTGGGCCTCAAAAATTTGCTTGACCTAAGGGAATGATTGGTGAGTATATTCATTACTTGGAATCTGCAAGGACTTTATTAATAATCTTACCTGTTAGTTATAAAGAAAAACAATAATAACACATTAGAACATTTAGGGTACCTGTAGGAATTGTCTTTGCTAGAAAGTAAGTTCATCTTTAAGCTGCACTAATAAGATGAAAATTGCTGATACCAGTTTGAGGGAAATATAAAAGAGTAATTTGGTCAATGTGTTTGCAAGAATGAATTTCCCTAGCCTATATTTATTGACATAACAGTGTCTCAATGTACCAGACGACATTAAATTGACTTAAAAGCAAAGAAAAGTAAAGAGCTGATGTTAGGCTCTTTTGCTATTATCAACTGTTTGGGTTTTACTACATAGGCTGCAAAATAATTCTTGAAGTTTGGAATAGCAAACCAACTAATTTCTGCAATAACTTCAAAGTAACTGGTCAGAAATGGCCATAGTAAATGAGTACAAGCAGATAGCCCTACCTCTGAACTAATCTGAGAGGGAACAGATTTCAGAGTCTGACACAGGCAGTTTTGACAGAATGTCGGATTTTGTCACAGAAGATTAATTCTAGTCTATTCTTAGTGTATGAAAGCACTATTTGAAAAGCATTTGGAAAAGGTCATTCTCATCTATAAAAGGATACATGGAGGAAAAAGAAGTCCAGACACAAATAAGCAAATATTGATAACACAAAATGTTATCAATTAGGTCATCTGAAGATCTAATTCCTCAAAGTTTGTGTAGTGGAAACCACAGCCTTTGAATTATATAATCCAATGTATTTTTTTGTGTTAAGCAAAACAAAACTACCCAAGAGATAGACTTTTTAATGAATGTTCAACAGAATAGATGATACTATGTAAGATGGAAAAGGAAGTCTCTCATTTTTAGCTGCGGAATCCTACTCTGTCTTAAATTTTACTATAAATCTTCCCCTTTCACTGTAAGATATTGCATATCATTTTGTGAGGTTCTCCCTAACCATACTATTTAAAAATAATTATCTTCTATTTCACTGCTTTTGTCCCAGTGAACTCATGCAGTTGATGTAAACTAAATGATGGTTTGATTTGGAAAGACCTCTGCATACCGCCGTTGAACAACCCCTTGCTGTGCTGTAGCCCATCTCTGCAACAGTTTTCAGCAAAAGCAATTGGGCCATATTTTCCACTCACGCTTATGTAAATCAAAAATAAATCATGGAAAGCCAGCAGGCGCGAACCGGTGAGAACAGATTCACAGCTGTTAAGTATGGGCTTAGTGAGGAAAGATTTGCAGGATTCTGTGGTTTACCATAAATGCAAGTAAAGAGCAGATTTATCTTTCCTCTTGGTATCTGTAAGATGTATGAAATTTGGGCTTTTGCAGGACATGTTATCCTTTTGTTCTTCCTAGATGCATCCTGGATGTTCATTATTTTAAGGAGAATGAGTTGAGGTCCCATTGCAACTCTCCAATTCATATCCTGATAACGCTGACAACCCACTGTTACTTTAACATCGTCTTTACACATAACGCATTTAGAGACAATTTAACGATGAAGATAATAGAAGTAAATTATACATTCTCCCTCTTACCATACTTTTGGATTAATTTCTCCAGGGTTTAAGCTAAAATTCCTAACCCTAGGCAGCTTCAAATAACTAATCCTGCTTTCTACTGCCATTGCCCTACCTTCTGTCTACTGCCATTGAGCTATTCATAGTGAAAAGCCACCAGACTTTGTGCCACAGCACTCAAGGGCACCTTGGGAAGCATTTGAGATTGTTTCTGGTCTTATTTCTCTATTTCTAAGATAGGATAATCACAGTCAGGTCTGATATAACCTGGCTTTCCTTATGTCCCATTAAGCCCCTGGACTTAATGGTTTGTGTGTCTGAGAACAGGTAAGTAAAACTGACTTGGCTGGGAAGCAGTAGAGTTTGTAGAGATTCCTCATGTGGTGACAGATGAATATATGTTCTTCCTTGTACAGACCTTGCAAACATCAAACTCAAATTTAATTTCTGCTCTGTCAAACAAGACAGAGTATAATGTATTCTTCAAGAAACCTATATTATATACCCAGGCAGCAATATTTCTAATCTCTTAAACTTTGTTAGCCCGGCCTTTGGAAGCCCTATCTCTGTGATTAGATAGTAGAAATTATGTAGTTAAATGGATGGCTTTAGCAGTCTACATAAAGAACTGCCAATGTCTGGACTTTGATTATGGGACTAACAGATCCTTTTCTCGGGGAAGGGCAGTTAAACCAGATATATATTTTCCTTACTGCAGAACTGTCTGGGGAATGAAATACTATAGTTGTTTTCAAAATAAGTCTTACAACCATAATATTTTCTTTTAATCAAGTTAACCAGATGCAATAAGAGAACAAGGTCTTATTCAATCTGAGGTGTTGAATTACTTAATGGCATGCAAAAGAGATGCTAAAACTGAAACCTACAGCTATCAGCAGTCCTGCACAGGCTGGCCTTAATTTGGTGCTTTCTGGACATTATCCATCAGTTAAACTCCACGTTCAGGGCTCCATACCCAAATAGCTGAAGAAAGAGTCAATAGATAGTGCTCTATTGAGGTTCAGACTCAATGATATAGTTGTCCTTTGCAGCCTTAAAAGCTCCATCTCTATATGTTTAAGGGCTCTCTATAGATGGACCAGTATATTTACACCCTATGCAATTATTTTTTTTTTCTCCCTTGATTTTATCTCCATAGATCATCCTTAAGGAAAGCAAAAAACTTCACCAGACCTCATGGTGGGGCTACCACGTTGTGGTTCCAGCACTATCAGCACCACCAACCTTCTGCTGCTTACAAGTCCAACTCAGTTTAAAAGCCACTTCATTAGGAATGAGCATCTACTTTTATGAAGAGGTATTCATATATTCTTTTTTATTCAATAATTATATTTTCCAATAAAAATAACTTTAATAAGGGTTTTTTTGGTACAATTAATTCTATTTTCAAATAGCAGCAGTAACCAATAGTGAGACTTCCAGTCTTCTTCAGTCCTAGAATCAGGAAGTGTTCAAGCACATAAACTCAAAAACAGCTGCAGTAATTGGCTAAAATTGCCACTTTTAATGACACAAATTATACCAGAGTGATGTTTAATGAAAGCTACAATTCCCAGCTTCTATAAGCAAAATTTAAAACATTATCCTAAATTGTGTTGACCTCTCTCATTTAATACCCTGCTAATCTTTGAAAATTGGAAACAAATGCTTCAATTAAGAGACAATTAATTGAAAATTAATTCAACAATAAGCAGATGGCCAGAAAGAGC
>JAVCKT010002785.1:6642-19080 GCA_032273925.1 Rhynchotus rufescens | reverse complement strand
GTTGGGAAGAATTAAAAGTATTAAACATCAACAACATCAGAGCTTGATTTCAAATTAAAATTTTGTTTAGCTGAATTAAGCTGAAATGTCTACAGAACTTAACAAAATGCTAACTAAATGCCAGCCAAAACAACTAGTGATAGCTAGCAAAGTAAACAGTGGGGAATCTTAATAAAAGCAATATCCACTTGTGAGACATAAATACACAGAACCAAAGCAAAAGAGAAATATTCATGCTCATTATTGGTCTCTCTTGCACTGTCAAATACACAATGAAATCTGACATTGAAACTTCACTGAAATCAGAGAATATCTGAAATATTCTCTTATCTGTTACCACCCCTTCACTGCTACTTAGTTAAATTTTACTCCTCCGCCCGCTCTGCCCACCTGAATAACAAAGTCTCTCCCTCTGAAGTCTGCAATAGTCCTGGGCAACCTGGTCCTGCCCCACACAAACCGCAGGAAGAGAGAGCGCTCTGTATTGGAGAAGGATTCCATCACCTCCCAGAACCACTGTATCAAGGAAGCTGTTGGCTCGATGCCTTTATAGGTTGCTACAGATTTCAGGAGGTGAAGTGGAATATCTGGGCTTCCACAGACCTGAAAAATAATTTTTAAATAAAGAAAAAAAAACACGCTAGGAAAGACTGTTAAATCAATTACAGGTGATTTCTTCCCTCAAACATCTTCCCATTATGGGGCAAAAAAATAATCTCCTTATCTCTGTATTTAACATTTTACTGAGAAGAGCATATCCAACGCACCTTTAACAATGCAGAGCTACGAATACTACTTACAACCTTACACCACCATATTGTCAGATTGAAAGATAATACTTTTTGCTTACAAAAATTATTCTTTACATCCCTGCTCAATTTTATCAAAGTAATCTATTTATATCAAAGTAACCTATTTAACACCAACAGGGAAGTAAAACATCTTCTAGTCTTTGTTTTGACCAAACACTTGCAATTAAAGAGTGAACACTGTCAACAGTCCTCAAATGTGGGCTTTAGATCAGGAAGAGTGAAGCATCTCACTCAATCCCACAGTGGTAGCAAAGCAGAAAGTGATACCATAGTTTCCAGTTCGTAGCCGGTGAAGAGGGACAGCAGGGGAACAGGCACGACGCGGGCCATGCCCTCACGAACCGCTGCAACTTGCTCGTCAAATTCGTGAAGCCTGCAGAGAAACATTCCCAATACATTCACATTCCTACAAGCACCATTTCCAGCAACTGTTTGACCTAATATATATTACTGTATCAATGCACCCCATCCATGCTCCCAGCTATGTACCAGAGAACACTGACAGACACTTGTCACATGAGACCTTAAGTCCACATCATATAGGAAGAAACAGAGGGACAGGACGTTTCCCCTGCAAAACTGTCCTGTGAAAGGGGCTATTAAAATTTACAGTCATGCCTACTAATTTATTTCCCAAGTTTTAAAAACTATTTCCTAAAATATATGGTTAATATTTTCTCCTTCAGCAGATAAAAACAGATCAGAAAATCCAACTATAGTCATATAAAATATTAAAATACATCCACATTGGAGGTTAAAGAAATATTGTTTCATTTTTTTAAAAAGAGTAATGATTATGCATTGGAATAATTTGACTTATTAAACAAACCTGTAGTTTATTGCCAGCCTCACATATTCAGCTCTGTTCTCCAGTGTGATATGAGTGTACTTGGAGCTCAACTGAATGTCCTGACCGCTTGCATTAGGCACAGTGAATGGCAGGCTCATAGCCTCAAACTCTTCTGAAGTAGCTTCGTTGTCTCGAATGTACATAAGCCCAGGAATAAAATCTTTATCAACCTATTGAAAAAAAAATCCAACTCTGAGTTAAGAACAGATTATTTGCTTTATTATAATGTCTCTTCCATATCTAAAGCACTGCATCAGGTGCCATCTACCAAAGCCACGGTGTCAAATGCCTGACCACAACCCACCTAACTGAACTGCAAAGCAATAGAATGGCTCGGTATTTTACACAGAACTCACATTATTCTGGAGAGTAGGAGGGGACATGTTCTAGTTTCCAGTCTTTTTGGGTAACATTTGTGAAGAAACTATTATATAAGAAAATGGATTTAAAGCTCAAAAACATAATCACCTCTATGTATTTGAAAGCTGGTTTTGGTACAAAAGGAATCACTTTCTTGACAAGTAAATGACTCCATGCTGTTACAGTAAGTACATTTCTAGATGACAGTAGGTGAAAAGTAAATCTTTGTAACAAAGACCTGTTAGTCTCCATTAGAAAGTTCAATGAACAGAAACTGAACGTTTATGATTTTCTGCACCTTAGCAGGAAAGACAGGACTAGCTATGCAAAAGCTTCCTGGCAAGGAGCTCTGCCACAAATATTTATCTAGTCAAACCCAAGAGCAGATCTGAGTGCTCTGGCATTCAGTTTATTTAACTTCTTTTAAAAGGCTTAATTTTAACAGTGAATACAAGCAATCCTCCCATGCTAGCTGAAAATGTAGAAAGACAGTCAAAATTCTATAACCATACAGAAAGACAGCAGAGAAGACAACCACCCGAGAAAAACAATCATTCTAGAGTCTGCTTGTCTTCTCCAAGTTACATCCCTATGCAGAAACATCACGCTTACTTCACTGAGATCAGCAATAGTCAGGTTCATTCCTGCAAGCTGTTTCCATACTGGTTCAGCCAGGTTGAGACTCAGAGGGCTCCCCGTGCGGATAGCAATGCCCAACAGCACACCTGCAAATTGAAACATATATATTTTTCTAAAGGGTCACAATCTTGTGCTCATATAACACAAGTAGAAGATCACACTGCTGCAAAGCTGTTACCCAGAAAACGAAACATATTCATGTGCAAGAGAGACTTGGCAGCAGGATTTAATAGGAAGCAATCTCTGTTAGCTCCAGATTCATCTCTTCCATTTGGTGTCACGATCAACAAAGGGGTCAGTCCATTCTGCAGCTCCTCACACATTTCTGCAATCGATTCGCTATAACCTCCACCACAATCATCCACAGATTCACCTTGGAAAAGAAAAAATACAGAAATGCTTACCATTTGCACACTGTTTCAAAAACATGTTTCTAAATTCTGCCTTGAAATAAACGATGTTTCTTTCTATAAGCATGACTGATTAAACAGAAGTGTGCTAGAAGCTACACCGTCATATGCATTCATATGAAAATACCTTTGTTTTCCTTGCAAACTGGGGGATTTTCTGTTCCTTGAAAAAATCATATTATCTATAAAATCACTGAAACATAACAGTTTCTATTTCAAAAAATTTTGCCAGAGCATAAATAATACTTCATAAGGAAAAGAGAGACCAGGCAACATGTGATTCCTAAGTGACATCTTACACTGATAAACATGGATTTAGATATAGTTCTAAATACACACCCACACTTATACGTACATACACAGAGTAGCCACAGCAGTGGCTGTTATTTTTTTTTTTTTTTAATCAGAAAGCTCAAAGTGACATACAAATAGTAAAAACAGCTCAAGCAAAGCCAGTTAGGCAGGATTATCTATGAATAAGCAGGTTTAGGTTTGGAGAGTGTTCACTGTTAACAAAATGGATGCCTTTGGCATTTAAGGACAACTGCAGACACATTCAACTAATGTTGAGGACTTCCCCTCCGCAATCATTTAAAAGGTCTTTTTATTACCTACCATTTTAAGGAAAAAATAAAAGAAAAAACAGCAAAGTTACAGCTAAGTAGGTGGGAAGTAGGGGTTCTTACCAACAAACTTGACTTTCCAAACCCGATGCGGCAGCAGAAGGCTGTCGGGGCTGAAGGAGCTCATTTTTGCACACATCTGCCCAAAAACTGACTTTGTACCATCGGGCCCGGCCAGTCCTCCTTTGCTCCTCGAACGCTTCACCTAGCAAGTGAACACATCCCACAAGTCATGATAAGGATGTATTTCAGCTGTCATCGATTGGCAAATCAGATCATAAGATTAAAGTTCATAAACATGGATAACATTCATAAACAGTAGTGCAGCTAATAAAGTATTTCAGACTTCCACACTGTCTTGCAGGTAAATAGCATATACAGCGGAAGAATCTAATACTGAATCATAGCCAGATAACATTTATTGCACTGGAGTATTTTCCACTACCACCTAATATCCATCCCTGGCCATGGATACTGCATATCCTGACCACTCACACCCCTGTGCACTCACAGGCTCAGGCTATTCCGAGCCCAGAGCAATTGCTTCCCACCTGAAAGCAAGATACACCTACACATTAAGGAGGAAAAGGTACTGGCGAGAGGATGGGCTGCTCTCCAGCTTCTGCAACTGTTCCTACCCCTGTGCCAGAGCTAGTCAGCCAACTATCAGTGGTTACTAAGATGATCATTGCTTATGAACAGTGCAAATTCCAGGATCTACATAATAAGAGAAAAATTTCTACTAATGCCTGGACTGGCATGATCAGGGAAAGCAGAGGATCTGGATGCTCTGTCACACATGGTCCAGTGTCTTGACATCGAATGGTTGTTCAAGGTGATTTCAATGACCTCAGATCATTGTAACTACTCAAGACAATCCCACTTCAAATTCAACGCACAATAGTGATTTTTTTTTTTTTACATGAAATTGAAAATCTGGAGCTTAACTAATCTCTTCAGTGATTTTGTTAGAACTGGCATTTATGCAAAAACAGTGAGTTAATTCCAGCTGGACACAATGATCCTTACTAGTTCTGTTCACAACCCTGCTGGCCTTCTTACCTAGACATGCAATTTACATTTCATCTCTACCAATATATTTTTTGTTTAATTTTACACTTCACTGTTTCTATCCCTACTCAATTTTTTAGCTGTTCTGTTCATCCTTAAAGCAAATGGAAAGTTAGAGGGGCATGAGTGATAAAATCTGTTGCTAAAAGGATGCTTTCTTCCCCTTTTTATCGAGCCGTGGCAAAGACTTTGATCAGTTTGGTTGTTCTGGATCGTAATCCACCTTGTTAATGCTTCCTGTCTCCATAGCCAAACCTGGATATGGCTTCCATACGTGAGGCAGAGCAGAAGCCGCACTGCTGGCCAGAAGCCTGAACAAGTAATTTTCTTATATTATTTCATGATATTTAAGTAGACATCTATAATATTTAATAAAACTCTCTAAAAGTGACCAATATGCACCATGTTTCTTAAGCAACTACAGAAAAAAAGGAAAAAAAAAAGAAAAGAGATTTGGTAAAAAGAACCAGAAGAAATGGCATGAAACAAAAAAGCACATATTTTACTGCAGAAGATAAAAATGAAGTGAAGAATCATATAAAGAGCACTTGAACAGTACAGAGAGGAAACAAACGTTAACAGTAAACCATGGGAAAGAGAAGTCTATTTTTTTTTGCCTTAATTATCTGCAATTTCCAGCCTCAGCCTGCCCTGACTCATATCTTCACAGTGAAATAACCCAGAACCATCCCACTTAGGCCCCACTCCAAGGGATGCTTCAAAATCAACTTGTCCTGATCCTACGACCTTAAAAGGACGACATCCATCAGACTATGCTTGGATTTTCTCAAAAGGCTGACATACACAAGTCCTTCCTGTGCTTCTATATCAATAAAAGCTGGTTTTAATTTGATGAAGTTTTAGCGATTTGGAAAAAAAAATAGAAAAAGTGACTTTAAATTGAGAAATCATTGGGGTTTTTTTCCTTAAAAAAGGAAAGTATGAATAGAATATGAATAGAAGCTGTGTGGGAATGCAGCATGGCTTTTTCAAACTTCACCCTAACGTGCAAATAAATCATCAAAGGACAACACTGACAAATCAATATGCAGCAAAGTCAAGTGTTGTTCAAAGACTAAAATGGCAAGCAACCCTGCCTGAACTGGTCAGGAAGGCATGCCCTTTGACTATTACAATACATTCAGTTTGTTTTTATTCACTAGCAACACAGCACTTTCATTTAATCTGATCATTTAACTGCAGGAATGGTTGGGATTTAACTTCTAACAAAGCTGTGTAAGAATGTTGTCATGGATTATTGGCATTTCTGCCAGCACCTTCCTGTGTTGTCAGGGTGAGAAAGGCAGACCCTCATAATGGCATTACTTCATTAATAAGCAGCAAAACTGTTCATTAAAAAAGAATAAAAAAATAAAATAAACCAAATCCATCCATGCCACAGTTCCAACACAGGTGTTCTGGCTTTGCATTGTAGACATTTGCCTTGCTCATGTTTCTGAGTCATCTCCTTGAGAGATATAAGAAGTCTTTTAGATCTATTTTAGTCAATACGTTAAACAGAGATGGTTATAAGTAATTTAATACATGCTTCCCTAAACACATTCAGGTTATGCAACATCTCAAATTGTAAAATACACGACCAGCCTTATTGCTGCTAAAATACATTTTTTAAGCACAAAACAAGGCTAATTTGACGATGAGATGCACAGAAGGATTTTTATACAGCAATCAGCAGATTGCTGTATCAGATGCTACCAGACTGTGGAAAGCAAACTCTTTCCTGGTCAGAGAGAACTGCAGCAGCTCAATGGCTGCAGTCAGTGTGGGAGATGAGTTCAAGAAGCTGCTCTGCAAATACAGTAATCACTTGCTGTGACCAGAACCATTCCAGCAAAGAGGAAAGAAACTCAAATCTGTCTGTAATCTGGTTAAAACATTTAGATGCAAAGATAAAGACCATGATTTAAATTCTTGCTATGAAGTTGAAGAGCAGAACCTTGTACTTGGATCTCGGCCTCACAACAGAGCAGAACCTGCAGAACTGCTGCCCGTCCCATGAGATCCCTTCTCTAAGGGCAAAAGAATTCTTGCCTTCCTGTGGATATGTAAAGGGAGGGTTTTTACTAAATCTCAGTTTTCAGCAGCATGAAAAGCTGATTCTGCACTATCTGTGCCTGCATAAAATTTGAAACATTTGCTTAAACGTGAAATTTCTTATTTATCTCACTAGAGTATCAAAGAAAAACACCACCCTTCGTGCTAATACTAAGCTACTCAGTAAGAGTAAGATTCACTCTAGGGAAACAGAGAAGCAATGCACAAACAGAAAAGTGAGGAAGTAGCAGTGCCCTAAAAGAATGGGACTTCCCCATCAAGTGATATTAACTGGCCTAAAGGGAATGGACAACAATTACATCAAAGGAGGGTGGTTCCCAGCAGAGAAGTTCCAAGAGCTGGTCTGCAGACTAATCTCATTCAGGACTTGAATGAATGAGCGATGCAAAACGTCCAAGTTTGTTAATGAAACGGGGGGAACCCAAATGCAAAATTGGGAGAGAGGAGGAAGAACTGGATACACAAAGATACACAAGTGTGTGGATGATAAACGTACCCATTTCATCCCACATAAGTGCAATAGAAGGAATTGGGAAGAAATGCAGCACTGTAGCATAAAGCCAGGTATTTAGAAACCAGTGATGATATTTTCTGAGAGATAAGGGCTTATCAGTTGTAATCAAGGAAAATTAAAACGTGTTGTTAACAAAAGAAAAAAAAATCACTCTATGAAAGATGCAAATGCAATTCAAGGATAAATCAGAAAACTGCTCTCCAAAAGAAGTAGAGATGTATCAGTGCAATAATTACAAAACATGGATGAGGCCACATCTATGCCTTGATGTTTCAGCCATTTACTTTCAAAGAGACCACTGAATGACAAGGTTAACTTCAAGAAATAATTTCAAAAACAAGTCAAAATCTGAAAAAATACCCTTAAACTAAAAATTAAACTACTGTTTTTATACTAAAGAAGATAAAATGGACTGCAGAATATAATATATAATCTGGAAATGATTTTTCTGAATCTAACCTGCCTGAAGATCAACAAAATTAGACTACAAATAACGTGCAAGCTTTTAACATTGACAACTACTAGCTGTTTGAGACTATGTAAGGCAGCTTTTAAAGTTTACTTAAATAACAAAAGATTAATTACTGTAAAAGCAGGAGCTCACACCTAGGTTCTCTGCAAAAGCAAACTCAAGCCAACTCAAACGGGAAATTGTGGCCCCGCTTGGCACTGTGTTAAGGCTAGAGGCTGAACACTGTCTCTTTCCTTTATACCAACAGAGTTGGTTGAAAGAGCTCAACAATATACCTGGGTTGCAGCAATATTTCACTTCCACAGAAACTATGAAAAAGAGAAGCCCTACAGCTGCCAGTTCTCTTCTGGATTTAAGGAGAATAAAGAATGAACTGGAATCCAAAGCCTACCTTTACTAATCAACCCCCAAAATGAAAAAAAAAAAAAAAATAGAAGGAAATAAGTGAAACCTATTACTTGGCTTCCTACTCAAAGTTAAATATTTGCATTGGTTATTGGAATTTCTGAATTCACATGTGAAAAATGGAAAAGGAAAGTATCTGGCTCTCTCTCAGCTTCCACTTCCTGGGTAATAAAACAAGTCATTCCAATCACTAACATGAGGACCGTTTTTTAAGTACCCATAAAAAAAGGCAAAGGAATATAAAAGTGAGTCCAGTCCAAACTGAACTGATTTCAATTATGAAAATTTTAACTAATTAGCCAAAGTTTCCAGTATCTCTGTTTTAAACTCACGAAGAGTAGCTTTTCTTTTTACTATATAGTAAAATAAAAAATAAGAAAAAAATAAAAAGCAAAATAAATAGAACACCAAAGGACAGAAATGCATGAGGAAGCCCAAGCTTCAGTCTGTTTACATGAAAACAATGTTTTACTATTCAATGTTTCAGAAACACTTATGGAAAAAGACACATCTAGCCTAAGGCATGGCATTACATTTTCTAACATCAATGATTAGGGGAAAAAAAGCCCTTTTATATAAAAACAATTCCACGATCCATATGACCACATATAATGATCAGCAAAGGACAAGAGTTTATCATCCTGATCCTAATTACCTTCAAGTCATTTTTTTAAATGTTCTCTGTTGCGAAAGCAACAGCTGAAAAATCCATGTGATCCTTTTGGAAGGTAAGAAAGACATCAGAACCACCACTCTCTCAAATAATGTATCAATGTGCTTTCAAAAAGCAGCCCTTTGTCAAGCTGGACATATTTGGCTCATGTTAAATAGCATCATGGCCATGTTAAACAGTATATTTAACATTTCAGGAAGTGTATCTTTGCCCTCAAAAAAATCTAGACAAAAACATACTGAAAAGAAAATGAATACCCTTGCTGTGCTATATTTTCTGATTCTCTGATATAAATACAGCTCTTCACCACTCAGATACCAGGGAATTGCAATGTTGAGCACTGGAGTCTGAACACAGACACTACCCTCAAAGCTTTAGCTTAAGTTACCTGTATTCTGTTGAGCTCTACAACTGGCCCATGCTGACGATCTCTCACCATAGTTGCTTGCACAACCTTTCTAAAAGCTGCCTCCTGAAAATGGAAAATACAAAAGAACAAAGGCAATCAAAGGCAATCAAAAAAGTACAATCAAATAAGAAAGCTGCACATATAATCAGAAAGCTGCACATACTTCATAAACAAGTCTGTATCTAGTTCAACACAAGAAAAAAAATGAGATAGAACAAAGTAACAAATCCTGCAGTCCTATTCCTAAGCAATTTCCTTCTAACTATAACACAAAATGCTAGTAAAAGCTTAAACCTCCAAGTCTTTCTTTAGACAAAATTGAAATAAACATCAAATACTTCAGAATCTCAAAAATTAAACAAGTAGATAAAAGCAACAGAAGACAAAGCTGTAAGATGTCAATTAAGGGATATGCTGCTTGTGCTAATACAAATCAAATCTGCAATACTTGGGATACTCAAAATAAAGAAGTATCTCCTGTATCACTCAATTTTTTAACCTCATCAGATTCAGTCATTACTAAATGACTAACATACCAGTGACTTAAATATACGTTAACGTATAGCAAACTAATAAATGCATATGGAGAGTAAGTACATCAGAGAAAAAAAAGCCAAAGAAGAGACCATATGCTAAGGAAGGCAATGAATCACAAAATCAAATCCAAACTTTTCATTCAAATCCAAGTACCAGAAGTTCACTAAGTAAAAATTTGCCTCAATTGCCAGTTTCAAGTACACTTTTTTTTTTTAAAAAAACAAGTCTTCCATATCTTTGACTGTAGCCTGACTTGAATTCCTAGCATCATCATACCTTTGGTGTTTCTGTTGAATAACTTTGACATTAAATATGCCCAATATAATATTTATCATCCATCTGAAGTCTTTCCACAATGATGCACAGACTCAAGTAAACAATGTTGAATGTATACATCTCCTACACATCCATTCCTACTCCTAACATCATTTACCTAAAGACTTGAGCATTAAGATTTACAAGTGGTGTGAAGAATAAATCTATGATTTCCCTTTGCATTCTTTTTATCTAGGTTTTGATCAAAAATGAATGATCTTTCCTGGTCTCTCAAAAGCCTCTGTTCTGCTGAATTTCTCCACTAGCCTTATTTTTTTTTCCCCTTCTTCTGGTCTTGAGACTTTTAGAAAACAACTACAAGGAGTCTAGTTACAAGCCATGTATCTTATTTAGAGACACAAAACAGCCCTACACAGAGCAAAAAACTAACTGCTTCTTTCTTAAAATACATCTCACAGAAGATTTTGATTGTTAATAGGTAGCACATCATTCTTCACCAAATTAAACCGGGCAAAGTTTAAATTTGGGCCTGTTTAGCTTGGAGAAGAGAAGGTTGAGAGGGGATCTGATTAACATGTCTAAGTACATGAAGGGAGAACGTAGGGAGGAAGGGGCCAAGCTCTTCTCATTGGTGGCCAGTGACAGGTCAAGGGGAAATGGGTATAAGCTGAAACACAGGAGGTTCCATCTCCATGTGAGGAAGAACTTCTTCGTTGTGAGGGTGCCAGAGCCCTGGAACAGGCTGCCCAGGGAGGCTGTGGAGTCTCCTTCTCTGGAGGTCTTCAAAACCCACTTGGATGTCGCCCTGTGCCCCGTGCTCTGGGTGTCCCTGCTGGAGCAGGAAGGTTGGACTGGATGATCTCTAGAGGTCCCTTCTGACCTCAACCAGTCTGTGATTCTGTGATTTCGTGACCCTACCCCATAAATTACAACTCCATGATGGTGGGTACCGTGCAAAACCAAACAGCAACTCGCAGCCCAAGTATAACCCAAAACATAGAGCAGAGATGCAGGCTGGCCGGGGTGTGAGTACAAGGAACCCTGGAGACAGCACTGACTGGCCAAGAGCCACTGATCCCCTTGCTACCCACCTGACCAGTGGTAACTGACTTCACTTAGCCAGCCCAGGCGAGGCTTTAGGTTGCTTAATAGTATATTATGCATTTGAAACATGGTTCTCACAGTGATGAGCTCATGTTAAAAAAAAAATATATATATATATATATTACCCAAAATTGCCAGTGAAAACTACCAGGTAGGTTTCTCTCAAAAGAGGTTTCTCCTCAGGAGCTGGGCAGCAGCATTTCAGCTCTTGAAGAAACGATCTCAAAATATGGATACCCTGTGTAGAGACATGGATGTGTCTCTATGGATTCCTCCGAGGAGGGAAAGTGCCAAGGCAGGGCTCGGAGTGCCACAGGAGGCCCTGTGTCTCCCAGTGCCAGTGCAGAGGCGCCTGCCGAAGGCCTGGCCTACAAGGGCAGGAAGCATCAAGCCCAGAGATGGCATCGGAAAAGCTTCCTAAGGAAGGGTCCCACAAACCTTCTGATCAACCCATGAGGCCGTGGCTGTCCAGACAGAAAAATCTCACACCTGTGAGACATGCCTGAAAGAAGCTGGCCTCCCCGTCCCATTGCTCAAGGGTGAATAGACCCCATCTCAGTTTAGACCCCATCTCTGTTCATCTTTGCCTTTTGGGTTAGACCTTGTTGTTGGGATCAAACTACCCCAGGTACTGCTGGATTCAGCTATTGGGCCCAATGCCTTGATTGCTGGTTACAGGCTCCAGACAGGAAAAAAATGCACATGGTAAACTTGGTATGAGCTCCTGGGGTAAAAGTCTGCAGATCCATGAGCTGGGACATGCGTCCAGCAGGAACTTGAGCCCCGGAGGGGTCCATGGTTCCCTCTTGGAGGACAGAACCATTGGGAACAGTCCAAACCCTCCGCACTGTGGCAAAGCCACCAGTCCCTGCAATGTCTGCATGAGCCTGGTGAGGATTTGGGGCTTCCATTAAAACCTCAGATCTTGCTGCCAACTGGTGACTAGTGAATTTCCATTAAAAACAGAAGAAAGGGCTATGGAGAAGAAAGTGAAGAAAGAATATACATTTCTTTTTATCTCGTAAATAATTGAACCATCCTAAGATTTGCTAGAATACGTAACTGGCAGCAGCAGCATGACAGGACACGACACACGCAGTGCGCCTGGACCCACCGCAGGGACTCAGGTCTATTTTTAACCCTGGAGCTTTGCACTGACCCACTGATCTGGATCCGTGTGTTCAGGCGGGATGTGAGGCCCCTTTTC
>JAVCKT010002784.1:2476-15637 GCA_032273925.1 Rhynchotus rufescens | reverse complement strand
TGTTATTAGAGAAGAGACAATTCCCCTAAGCTGTTCAGGGCAATTTCATTAGTGTCTCGGGATAAGTCAGACAGTGTTTTTCTAATAAGATGGTGCTTCTGAGCAGTCCTTTCCCAGATATATCTCAGTGTCTCCTGGCAGTACTGTGTTTCCTCTCATCTGAGATAAATATTCCCATTTTAAGTGAAAATTCTCCATTTTGACTGTGCATAGAACACCCAAAGACTTCTGTAAAGCAAACTGTATGTCTGCACAAAGAATGGCTTGAATCGTGAAAAACTACAAAGACCAAACCATACCATAAACCACAGTATCTTGCCCCTGTAGATGAAACAGTTACATCTGAAAACCAAAATCTGAAGCAAGATACATCAAACAGATGGAGAGAGCAACAGTAAACTATTAATTGGTGAAGGCATGTAGATGACAGAGACACAATTATCAATTTAGAAGAAAATAAGGCATATCTGAGAACAGCATCTAAAAACAATGCTGTAAAAATAGCAGCCCTAACTATCCAGCACCACGTGCTTGGCACGTCCTGAGGGAACATACAGAATTCACTCTTTGGCAAAGGTCCTCTCTGCCATGTCATTCAAGTAGAAAGACTGTGAAGAACAATGTATTGCCTAAGACAAATAAAATATTTTAACATGCAGCTGCTTATCATTCCTTTTAGCTTCTAGGTGAATCTATTTATGGAGATCTTTCATTCAAAACAGCTTACAGTAAGTTGAGATTCCTTGCATGACATTCCTACTCATTTCCTCCTTTTTTATTCTATTGACTTTAGACCAATACCTTGCATTTAAATTTAAGACCTATGTCTTATGCTAATAATACTGAATGGAAGGATTTGCCCCATGTACTTTCAAATGAGATACAGTTATTTCTGTTTGTTAATATATACTTCACCTAAGCAGTAAACTAACTGCATGATTGACATATTGTTGATACAAAATAGTAAGAAAAATTGTCTAAGCTACTAAACACAGAAGTAGAAATAATCAAAAATATCTTTAGATTCACTTAGTCAAAGAGAAGATGGATTTTAACCAAGATTCTCTTCAGAAACTATTCATCTATAATTTTAGAGAATGTTTATATTGTCTTGTGGTAGGAAAAATATCTTACTTCTTTGCAGCTACCAGAAGTGCTGCGGGGATTGCTCTTCTATATTTTATGCACAGATATTTGGTCTTTAAAAGAGTTTTCCAATATGAACAGCAAAAAGGATTCTGATTTTGTCATTTTAGAAAGTGTAATTGAAACTCTTCCTTTTTCCAGGCTATTTCATGCAGTCCATTATGCATAAAAAAATGCTGAACTTTAAAACAGATTTGTTTGTTCTCTAAACAATGAAAAATTGTTCTCTAGAGCATAAAAATGGTACTTCTGATTTGTATTTCTGCAACAATATTCTTTAATATGCTACTTTTTAAGTACGATTCACACTTAGAAAAATATTCTCCAAAATTAACACTCCTGAAACTAGGATGAGAACAAACATAAAATCCTAGTTTTAATTTTCCAGAATGCACTTTTTAAAAAAGATCCTCTTAAAGGCTTGCGCTGCTGGTGCCAGAAACCTGCAGCTGCATCTCTGAGGCCAGATGTGCTGCAACTCCCTGCTCACTGATTTTAAAGACGGTTTTATTGAATAGTGGTTTAAATTAATCCCTTCTACAGCATGCTGGTCTGCAGTGGGAGCATGCACATCAATAGCTCCTGCATCTAGCAGAGGTCATTTCTAAAACACAGAAATATCAGCACTTGGAGCCACATCCCGACTTTTTCACTTCGCTAAAAGCTGCATAGGAATAAATAAGACTCCTGCATGTTCTGTATTTAAGACCCTTAAGCTCTGTCAAACTTCATGTAAGGAGAGAAGTGATGGAAACATAATCACACTAGCTATATATCTTAAGCCAGCTCCCCCCAAAATTAAACACAATTTCCCCCAAAGTTTTTCTCGTCTTGTTTTTATGCTACAGGAACCTTTTGGTGAGGGCAAACTTTCCATAGAGGCCAGCTGAAAACTGTCTCATTGACTCTTGACTCCTGGGTCATGCATGGCAGTTTCTCAATTTAAAACATAATATTTCTAATCCAACCCCTTAAGATCCAGAGATCTTCCCCAAACTTGCTGAGTCACATCCATAACACGACCCAACACAACAGCAGAAGTAAAGAACGTTGGACGGCAAATGACCAACAAGTTGTCGTGGTAGGAGGAAGGAGGAACCAAAGGTGTGGTCAGGATAAAACATTTTTGAAAGATTTGGAACAATAAAATACAACCAGCATTTTCTAGTTTTCAATTGTTTTTTTCCTGGAAGAGTGTATAATTCCTGTTTACTAATTGGACAGAATAATCTGATTTGCAGGTAAAAAGATTATATGAAGCCATAAAGATCCTTTCTAACATATTGTTATGTGAAAAAAAAAAAACTTGATAAAGTTAAGATTTTATTTATACTTTGAGTAATATTGAGATAAAAGCATATTTTCAAGCCAAATCCAAAATTTCCAAAATATGAAGGAGAAAATGGATATTATATAAACATTCCTGTTTTCAGTGCATATTGGATTTCTATGGACCAATTGAAAAGATACAAAGTAAAGAAAGACCAAAAGGAAGAGAGAGTTATTTACATTTTCTCCATAGAGAGAAATGAAAATAACGGTAAGAAATCCTAGAAAGTCTATTCCATTTTTTAAAATGTAAGGTAAATAATCAACAGCAGGATTTGTTGCATAGAACTGGCAAGACTTATCTTTAAATTTATAGATTTCCTTGAGAATCATTTTAAATACAGTCATGTAAATATATTCCTTTTTGGGTTGGGCAAAAAAGATGATACCATTTGTATCCAAATAAATAAATCCACAAATGTTATTCACTTGGCAAACTGCACTGCATTGCCATACATTATTTTCACACTGAACATAAGGGCATATCGACAGCATCTGAATGCAATCAGAAGAGGTATTGTAAAGCATATTTTTGACACCTTCTAGCCCAACCTACACCTAAATGAGATTGGTGCCTCTTATGAATTAAACATAATTCTTGATTTATGTTCCGTTACCCTTATATCAAAAACTATAGTTGCAGAGCAATGTCACTGTGAATTCATTTAATGATATTGATGATGCATCCAAGACAGAGAATGCAAAGCAACAAGCAGAGCAGAGTATGGCTTCATAAATCATTTGCACAAAGCATTAGGCAATAAATAACATGCTATTAATTTACTCTAAATTATGCTAAACTACTTCAGCTATTTGTGCACCAAATTATAAATACCTGTTATTTCTTTTAAAAGTGTGCGACATTTGATAAAGAAATTTTATCAAATCAGACTTCAGATGAATGTGTTTGGGATTAGACCTTATTTCTTTAAGAGAAGCAGCAAATTGCAAGGAGAATATTGCAGGTATGTCATTCTTGACATTATGCACATTACAACAAGATAACATGTCAAATCATTTCTATTACTTGAAAGCCTGAGTTAGCCATTTGGGCGTATAAATAAGTGACTTAACTGGATAGGCATCTATCCAAACAGCTAATAGTGCTGGTTTAGTGCTTCTATTAGACAGTCAGGTCCTGATATCGCTCTCATCCTGAGTGATCAGCACCAGATCTCATGAGGAGATCATGTGTCATGTATATAATTTGATGCTTGTAATTATCGCAGTGAGACTGGCTCCTCATGCAATTGGGAACATGCAGCAGTAAAAGAGTAGAATCTGGTCTAGCAGATATAAGGAAACATTTTCCTGCATGAAAATTAAAATTAAAGGGTAATGAGCATTTAATTCACATCTGTTTTGGAGAGTCTCATTTCTAGTATTTGGTTTCAAGTGTTGTTTTCCCGTAGCCACTTAGCACTGGTTATACATCTTTGTATCTGAAGAAGAGTAGCACCATTTTCAATTACAATGTCTCGACTCTTAAGTTCTTGAATGTTTTAGAGAGTTGATTTCATAGCCAATGCAATTTGAGGTAGGCACCGTGAAGCTGGAGGGTGACCTTATTGTGTGGAGAGCAAAAGGAACCGTAGGAGATGCAACAACCGAATAAGAAGTCAGGCTGTTTCCCCAGAAACTGTGACAGAGCCACGTTTCGGCATTTGATCACAACAGGGGAGTTCCTCACATGATACTGTGCACAAAAACCTTTCTCTAATGGCAGTGGAGGACACAATCAAAGAGATGCAACTGAGCTCAAAAGAGCAAGATTAGAAGCCTACGGAATTTGGCTAATGTACCATGCAGTGGACCACGCTGGCTAATGTCCAAATGTATCTCTTCTATGATCTTTTGCCTGGCTAGTCAGAAAAGGGAAAAACAACAGCCTGACAACGTGCCTGTTACCACATTCAAGGCTGCTGCTTTGCCCTTTTCTAAGTCTATTAACACAAAGCGCAAATTTCAGAGCGCAAACCCTCAGTGAGGAAGCTGAGGGCTGAAGCTGAGCGCATGGTCACTGTCCCCATTTCATATGCAGCATAATAAATCACGATCACTTTTTATTTTATTTGCCAAAGGCTGCCCCCAAAGGACACCAAAAAGACTCAACATTCATCTCTATTTCCTACTAAAAAAAAAATAAGACAATCTCAAGTATGTACATGACATGATTTAGATTAGCTATTGCTACTCAAGAAAATGACTTGGGAGTCACTGTTCACAAATATATCAACCTGGTGCTCAACAGTGCTAAAAAAGGAAATAAAATGCCTTGAATTATTAGAACAGCATCTGTTTCAAGCCTTGGTTTTGGTTTCCCTGAAAGATTTTGACTCTATCATCACTATTTCTCTTCCCAATACACTTATGATCTCCTACCACTTAGTTGTGTTTTAATCCATCAGTTTGTCAGGGGAGATCTGAGGACTGACCCAAGCACATAATGCCAGTAAAACTAAGCAAAAGGGCCCTGGAAGAAAAATGAGACAGTCATTCAATGGTTTCTGTATTTTTTTTTCCATTTTTTCTATAGGCAGGCTTCTCACTTCCCTCACAAACTCATCCAAACTCTGGCTTAACCTATATCCTCATGGACTTCACTGTCTCACCACAAGCTCGCTCCTTTTGTTTCCCAAAGTGTTTCTCCATTTTCATATTTCCCTAAACAATCCTAAGGATTTGCCAAAGAGAAACAAAGCTCTTTCTAACTATTCTGTCTGGAATTATATCTCCCATTTTAACTTCTCTTTTGAGACAAAGTCACTTAGTCTAACATGGTTGTAACTATGTTTTTAGAATAAAAATGTAATTATCCTCTGCATATACAAACATCAATGCTAAAATTCAGCTTCATCCATCCATAGCTGTGCATCAGTCTCTGGGAGGCCAAGGATTCTGGTGCTCACTGTAGGTCTTCTCCTTGTTTTTCACTTTGGCAATCTCCAACAGTACTTCACATCCTAAGAGCTGCATAGTGGTTTTAATCTTTAATTTGGTTCAGCAGCTGCATGAGCAGAGTGAGGTCAGTTTAAAGCCCTCAAAATTCCTACTGGTAACTGCTAATGCTACATACATTAGGTCTGAGATGGCCATAGCCCAGACTTTCTCACCTAAAAATCCTGCTGATCCAGCTACTCAGGCTCAGCATGTGTTATTCCATATATAAAAGAAATATTCCCAAAGAAACTAAAAGCGTATTCTGACCTCAAATATGCAGGCACTGGGTGATACAGGCAAAAGCAACAGGCATTCCATTTGTACAGACCTGGTTCAATTGTGAAGTCCATCAAAACAAGCTTTAGAAGATCAAGATAAGTACAGACTTATGTGAACAATGACAGTCCAAGTTGTTACTATTTTTTTCTAGTCATATTCTTAGTTATGTTTTCTAATTCTAACAAAAACCTGAAATGCAGTATTATTAACAGTCAAAATGATGCTTTTCCTGTTTTGCCACAGTGGACCGGTAATGACTCTATAGCTGAAGGCAGTGATTCTTGGTTTGATGCTATTTTGGTAACAGTGTTTCTTATTTAAGTTCATCTGTACCAACTCTTTGAATGTATAACTTCACATATATACAGCAGGCAGTAAACTTTCAGCTGGTGGATCCTCTCTAGTGTGCTGCCCAACTGTGGATAAAAGTGCTTCCAGTCTTTGGCAAGTGCTCAGTAAATCTGCAGGAATGCACAAGCATGAAAGGTATTATTATATTGCTATTTGTTATGCTAATGTTTAAGGGTCTGTCAGAATTTCATTATAAACCATATTTTCACGGGGTTCATAAATCAACCATGAAATGTATTCTGCACTCAGACTTCTCATATAAGCATAAGTCCTAATGATATTATTATTTTGCCATTTTAAAACAACAACAAAAAAGCAACGTTATTAAAATTCTGTTTATTATTTTTTCAAACAAAATGAAAAATCTAAACGTATTAGGAAAGCAGTGATAAAAGAAGCAATGTCAAGCATCTAGAGCTGTCACATGCCAAATTTCAATTGCCCTACAGTTTTGTTATTTTTCTGAAAATCTGAAAAAATGAAAACTACAAAAACTTGGCCTAACTGCTATGTTTTTATGGAATTTTGCAATGTTCTCTTTCCCTTGGTCACTAGATGCTCAGTGCTCCTCAACCTGCAAGTTAGACATCAAAATGTGCATGGCCAAGAGCCAGTCACAAACCGGAGCTTTTGGAGGTCAGGGATAAGCACAGCCCCAACACAGGTTCACAACAAGGGGCCCTCAGCTGTCAGGAGATTTCCACCCTTCTTTGGAGGCTTCAGCACTCCCTGCTCCATCCCTCCATCTGGGAATTCACATAATGCACCAGATGATTGTGCGCCAGAAAAGCTGAGATGGGACAACACCCCAGCTCTGAAACCCAACTTCAGTATCTATGAGAGAGATGGAGACCAATGACCACCAGCCCTGACTACTTCATTGGCAGGGACATCATGATGTCTCCAGGCAGGGGCAACTCAGGAGGTTTCTCCTTCCTTCTCCCATCCTATGGACTGAATGTAGAGGGGACGTGCAAAGTATTGCATCAATACTTGATAGGCCTGGATAAAAACATATCTCTCTCAACTATCTTTATTGACAAATGCATTAGGCAAAGTGATACCCAGTAACACAATATCTATCAGGCTCAGATTTGCTGATTTGTTTTTCCTTTTCCCTTAATGCAATAGGTTTTGTAGTCAGAAATATTCCAGAATTTTGAACATAGTCACAACAAAAATCTTAGCTACTGGTTAGATCCCTGCTGGGTTATAAATAAACCATGGAAATATCCTTGCAAATGTGAATGTAAGCATTCCTGACATCTCCTAAATAGTAACAAGAGTGGGATCTATTTGCCATTTTGACTTCATTCAGCAGAAATACACTAACAATCTGTAGCTATAAAGTGCCTTCCTGAAATGCTTACAGTTTTTACATCACAATAAAGCATTAAAAGATCAGCCCTGAAGAGCTTAACACTGAAAAAGGCCGAGCACAATCCACATGCATTGAAACTACTAAGTTTTATGTCAATCTACTTATTTCGCATATCAGCCTGGCAATCTAATACATGAAGTCCCAGAGTCTTAGTGCCTGTAGGTTGTGCCATATGGCACTACAAAGTTAGATTTAAATTTGAATTGAATATCACAATGATGATCTCTTTAAAGGCACAAATACATGTATTGATCGATACGTGAGAACCGTGTTCATTTTCAGAAAGTAAAAAGAAAAATACACATTTCTGGTGTGACTCATTCACCAGGATCAGAATGGCCTAAGACCATGAAAATTTTCACTCGTTTTACTATCTATTCACAAAATTTTCACTATTCTCAGATACGTCACAAGGATATTTTGTGCACTATCACAAAAAAAAAAACCCAAAAAATGAGAAAATGTTTTGTTATGGAAAACATCACATGACAGAATTTGTGTTTTATATCCTAATAAAAGGTACTGAAATACACAAATGGACTGGAAGAACAGACCATATCTGAACTTTATTTTAGAACAAAGACAGTGTCATTTTTACCTTCAGAAGAACTTCTTTTCTCCAGTACTGCAGACATTTCTCTTCTTTCCACATAGACAACTGCCTACAGAGCTGGACAACTGGTCCAGGAGGGACACTCCACGTAGCTTTGCCCGGGAGGAAGGGGGATTTGGTCACTGCTTCCTCCCTTACACGGGCAATCTGAGATGCTGCCCTGTGCTGACTGAAGAGGGCAGGGGCCACTCAGTGCGGTTGTTGCCTCCTATTTAGATGTCCAGAGAGATGAAGGAGCCCTATGCTGTCCCTCAAGGTAGCAATTGCACAGCTCAGTGAGGGTCCTGAGCCAACATGCTCTTCTCCAGTTTACTTCTCTGTAAACTGGAAGCAGGCTGCACAGGTACTTGCGATGTTTTAGGGTATTTAGGCACCTTTCTTTTCTAAGATGTATCTTCTGTCAGTTGGAAGTTTGACTGGCCCCAAAAACTGGATCCTCTGCAGCCTGAGGGCAAGGGTGACAGAGAAGTATCTTTCTAAAGGCTGGATTTCTGGCTGTCATGGGAACTGGTAAAAAATCCTTAATGTGCTGCACATGCTGCATCCAGTACTGTAGTGGCAAAGGCTCTAGGATGCACCTGAGTCATTACGTAGATTTTACAGTCTAGACCTTCACAAGTCCTTCACAACTTCACTCCAGACCTTCACACAACTCCTTCACACCAAAGTTGCAGCACAGAGGAAAAAGCTGAACTTCTCTCCTACTTTGCATTGATTGGTGCAAACAATGAGTAAGAAGGATAGAGATCTTTGAAATCTTATGCTCATGACTCCATTTTATTTGCTGAAAAAATATACAAGGAAGTCCCCAAACAATTTAAAAGCTCCATGGAGTAAGAAATCTATTCCTCAAAACTACTGAGACGCAGCACGACAGTCTAAGGCAAAGATGTTTATTAATTTTCAATAACAGTGGAAGTTCAGCCTTTGGAACTGTTTTGTGCTAAGGTCACTTCAAAATAGGCTTGTTAAAACAAAATAAAAACACATAAATTTACAATAGATAATTGGAACGATGACCTAATTGCCCATGATACTTAGAAAAACAGAGTTCTGACTAAAAATATCTGTGTGACCAACTCAATGGTGCCAATGCTGGGAGCTAAGGGACTCTAGCTCCAAAACAGGGCAGCTCACCCAAAGGGAAAGGTCAGCTTTCCCTGGCAAGCAGGAAAATACTCAAACAGATTTTGTGGTTGCTGGCAAGAAAGCCCAAGCATTCATCCAGAGCACAGATTATGGGAAGTCCAGTTTTCCTGGGGACTTCACATCTGCCCTCAGAGTACAGAAGGGAAGATGACCGTTTGAGGCAGCAATACCTGTGCAAGTGCAAGTAAGTGCACAGGGCCCATCTAAGTGTATACAGCCCTTCTCTTTTGTGCGTAGGCAAAGGCAAGGAGGCTCCGACATCTGCGGTTATCACTCTTGGCAGGTCAGATGAATGATGGAAAACAACAAAAGTGTGGAGTCGCCCTCCACTTTTGTCTCCTGCTATGTCTTGGAATCTTTCACTTGGCATGTTTTCTAACCACTAATAGATACCTTCCCTGGCATTTCTTCCCTGCAGTCATTCAAGAGAGGCAACTTTGTGAAAAGGAGTGAAAAGTTTGCCCTTAGAGACATCATAAGTGAAACTGAGGGCTTTCAGCATGACTCTGAGCCTGACTGAGGACTGCACTGGGACCTGGTGGTCTGTAGGGCATGAGTCCACTAGAGAAAGCCAGAAGAGCATGGTTCCAGCCTCACTGGAAGTACCCAACCTTTCCTAGAGGACTCTCCTACCCTAACCTTTCCTGTCCTTTGCACGTTCAGGCAGGTGCAGTTTCCATAGCTTGATGAAGGCAGAGAGTCTTCCTATCTCCCAGAACGGACACCTGTGTCTCACCAAAGCCTGGTGACACCTACCTCACACTGATGTCCTCGCATCCAGTGCAAAGTATTGCCACTTAGGTAAACCATACCTTTCAGTGAGCCTTTCATCCACCTTTTCAGTGATGGCCCAAAAGGCAAAGCAATCAGCCAGGAAATGGGGGACACAATTCCTGCCTTGACACAAGGCTTTCTTTTCACAGAGCAGTGTTTTCGTGTAAATTAATGGAGGACTCTCACCTCCATCAAACCCCGGCCACTGGGCAGCAGCGAATATCTGAGCAGGGAATCAGAAAAAAATGATGAGGAAAATCCCAGGAGACAGACAAGGGATCTCAGATGACAAGGGTTGACAAGCTTAAGCTACCCAAGAGCGGAGCTTGGAGAAAGTAGTCCCCAGGCACAGGAAACAGCTGGAAACCATGAGGAACAAACACTGGGCAAGTTCAGTTCCAGCAGGAGTTCGTCCTGGGCTGGAAGCAGCACTATTAGCTAAAGTATCCTGTTATCCAAGGTATGAAATCTCCTTAGTACCTCCAGTGATGAAGCGTTGACTGTGCCCAGTAATGTCCGCTTTAGATTTGCTTTAGCTTTAGTAAAAGCTGTTACTGTAGAATTGTCAAACTGGAAAACCACTAGTGTTTGCTGATTTAATTATGAAGGATGAGTATCACACTCACTATATTATTTTAAAAGAATATTCATTTTTAATAATTGTACAGAACAAAGAGACTGTCATCCTAAATGAGATATAGACCTCTGACTTACAAATGTAAAAGGCACTTTCCATGGTTACTTTTTAAACGTTAGTATCTTCTGGAGATGTCATTTTTCTTTTTAATTTAGGCTGCCTTACAAATTTTAGGGAAGTTTCCCAGTATTTCACATGCTGTCACAGCGTCTACAAGCCATTTTTAAAGCTCTTCCATCATATTTTGTGAAAGAAAAAACTTTTAGCTCATCATCTCAACAGCTGCTAACAAAGATCGATGGGCTTTTTTTAATTGATAGTGACATATATTTTAAGTAGCCATTAAAAAGTGCTGTCAAAATGGTGATTTACACAGAATTTCTATAGAAAACTCACATTCACTTTAACATCAAACGAGTTAATTGTGATCAATGAGATTATAGTGAATAGCAAATGAAGTCTTAGTGACAAAAAACTTCTTGTTACAAAAATAAGAGCTAACAAGAATCCTCTGTGAAGCATGTTTCATATCATATCATGATAATATGTTGAAAAATGTAAAAGAAAAACATGAGTATTTAAAGACCATTTTGAAGATCAAGCCATTTGGAACATAAAAGAGGATTAGAAAAAAAGGAATACTTTTTAACATTCATTTTTCCCTATGCAGGTGGAAATTTATTTTAACAGGTGTTAGATTAATTAAAAAGTTATCATCATAGGGATTTAGGGTTTTTTTTTAGCAATTGAATACAAGAGTTTATAGGTGTCCTTCTCTCACTTTTACAGGCTCTTTTGTTTGACTCGTAGGTTTTAATGTGCATCATAACACCTCTCATCCAGCAGTAAGAAATTCTCTGGGGATCACTTGCAGAAAATAGGACATTGAGTCCATAATTAAAGTAATCTCTTCCCAGGCAGATGCTTCTGTTGGCTCCGTTATCACATATTACAAAAGGCATCTTGAGGCCTATAAAATGTGCAGCAAATGGCTTTGGAGATGAGAAACAGCAATTTTTCATCTAATTTTGATCCATAGACATGTAAGTACTGTATTGCCACTTTTTGGTTTGAAGCCAAATAACTATTGTGGTAGTTGAAATAAGCTTGGCAGTAACCAAAATTAAAGAGTACTCCAGCTTTTATCCTCAGTCAGGAAAGCCTTTCTGTAACCATCTTTGCACTTAGCAAATAAGCATGCCATCTCAAATATGCGAGTTAATGCCTACATCTGGATTTAGGAGAAAGGCTTTATACAGCTTAACTCACCATACATATTCCATCTATATTTACTTGTTAAAACCATAGTTCAAATTACGGTCCTAGCGTCTTCACTGCTTTGCAAAACAGTCTATGATGCTGATTGGAAGCATTTCTCCTCTTTATCTTTTGTATTTTAGGACATTTATGACTTTGCTTTTTGAATGTGTAAGTAGGTTTTGCCAAGTAATTTGTTCATACCAGTTATAATCCTTTGCATAAACACTAATGCTGATAGGAGCTTATGAATCACATTTTGCTTCCTGATTACAACTGATGTGTCATATGTAGACAAAATTTGACCTCAAGCTATGCACATGAAAAGAAAAAGACTGACTTTCTTTTGTCATTCATTTCACCAAAATTCCTGTTTTAAAGTCTTCCCTGCTGGGTAAAGGAAGACTACTTAATTACATTACAGTGGTATCAGATCAGTAAAATAGTTGTTTCAAGAATTACCATTAATCAACAACAACCACAAAATGGCATTTAAAATACACCACTTTTCTGCCCTTAGAATAAAAGTTAACATTTGAACTAGTAGCATCTCTAACACCCCTCCTAGGTAATACTTTCACAAGAGCCTGGACATGGACTGGGAACTGTTATAGAGCTGTCCTCCTCATTACAATGTCCACAACATCACTACAATGTCATTACCCCTTAGCTTGGACAGCAGGTGCCGTCTTGGATACTCATCTGAGGGCTTCATCCCCATGCCAGGACACGCTGAGGCTAAGGTGCAGCTGTGGGGCAGCTGATGTGGGGCAAGATTTCTTCCCATAGGCAGCCTATGCCCTCAGCACGATGCTACAGCCTCAGATTAAGCAATAATACCTAATAAGGTGGAAGAAACTAGAGCTTTTTTTCACTTCCAAACCAAACTTAGTGCGATAGGCAAAGGGCAATAGGCACATGTCTGCACTAGGCAGCTGCTAAATCCTGACTCTGTAAGCTTTGCCTAAGATGACAGAGTTCACAATCACATATAGACCACAAATTTCTTACAAGCAATGTTCGTAAAGCAGCCTTCTGAATGGTATTGAAAGAATAAACCATTACTTCTGTACACTGCAAAAAAATCAGATAAAGATATAGGTGGATATAATCAATACATTCCTAGGATAACGTTAACCATGTTCCATTCTGATGACGCTTTTTTTTGTATCACAGAATCACAGAATGGCTGAGGTTGGAAGGGACCCCTAGAGCTCATCCAGTCCAGCCCCCTGCTCCAGCAGGGACACCCAGAGCACGGGGCACAGGGCGGCATCCAGGCGCCTTTGGAAGATCTCCAGAGAA
>JAVCKT010002783.1:0-20725 GCA_032273925.1 Rhynchotus rufescens | reverse complement strand
GCACGCGGTGACGGCGCCGGGCGGCACGCGGTGACGCCGCTGCCCGCAGCTCACGCGCATCTACCGCTACGTGCCCGTGGTGAGCCTGCAGTACCTGGGCCCGCTGGTGCTCACGCTGCACTGCGCGCTGCTGCTCAAGACGCTGGGTCAGGCGGCGTGCGCCGCGGCGAGCGCGCCGGGCCCCGGCCCGCGCCTCCGTCCCGCAGCCGGCGCCTCCGTCCCGCAGGGAGCTACTCGTGGGGGCTCTACCCGGCGCCCTCGGTGGTGCCCGCGGCGGCACCGCGGCCCGCGGGGCAGGACGGCGCCGGCGAGGACGTGCAGGCCGCCGTGGAGCAGATCACCGCGGTGCTGGGCGGCATCTTCACGCCGCTCTTCCTCCGCGGCCTCTTCGCCTTCCTCACGTGGTGGGTGGCCGCCTGCCAGGTGGTCACCAGCCTCTTCGGCCTCTACTTCCACCAGTACCTGGCGGCCTCCTGATTGCGGGGGGCAGGTGGCAGCGTGTCCCCAGTGTCCCGCGGGGCTCCTGCCTTCGCCGGTGGCCACCGTGGCCACCCCGCCTGCTTGCACGTGCCCGGGGCGGTTTTGCAGCCATCTGGGTGCATTTTGCACCTCTGGCGACGGAGGGGACATCAGGGACACCGCCAGCCCCTGCCGCCCATCACCGCTGTGCCTGTGCCCGCCGGCAGCGCCTCTCGCCTCCCTGTGCCCCGGGGCAGCTCTGCGGGCCGAGCGCCGCCCGCTCCGATGCCGTCCCGCATGGAGCCGCCTTTCCTTGGGAATGCCGCGGGATCCTTTCCTTGGGGATGCCGCGGGATCCCTTCCTTGTGGATGCCACAGGAGGTGCTGCGGCAGGATCGGAGCCCTCGGGGCCGTTCTGCTGCTTGGTGTGAAAGTCCCGCTGCGGCCGCCTTGGCCTCGGGCCGTTTTAGAAATAAATAAACGATTTTGGGTGCGTTTGCTGCTCCAGAACCCGCGACTCTGCTCGCACGTTGGGTTCCCCCCGTGCCGGCTCCTGGTGGTGCCACAGCTGGGACAGGACCCAGCTTTCCCCAGCGCCCGCGGGTGCCGGCGCCGCTGCGTGAAACGGGATTAGCTGGTGCTGGCAGCCCGGAGGAGGGAGAGGGGCTCTCATCCCTGCTCTGATCCCCTGTAATGGTCCTAATTGCCTGGAGAAGAGAGAAGGCAGCCGGGCGCTGTCAGCAGGGCTATCGGGAGAGCTGGCTGGGCAAGAGCCTAGTGGAAAACGAGGAATTTCCCCAGTGCCACGTTCACCTTTTGGGGACGCTGAAGGGCTCCGGTAGAGGAGCTCGGGGGCTGCAGCTCCAGCAGCAGCAGCCCGGGACGAGGCCGGGGACGAGGCCGGGGCCCCGTTGCCAGGGCCGCTCCGGCCGCGCTCACACACGCAGACGGAGCCTCCCCGGGGACCTGCCCCGACGTGACCCCAGGCTGGGACAATGACCGGGAGCAGCAGACAGAGCCGCGGGCGGCACCAAGGAGCGCGAGAGCTTCCCGCCGTCTTGTCTTCCTCCCCTGGGGATTATCTTGCCCCTCGTTTCTTTGCTTTACAGCCAGTATGTGCCTTAAACAACAGCGAGGGGCTGCTTTGTGCTGCACGCACTGCACTGGGGCTCTGCAGGCAGCCCCTGCGGTCCCCACTTTGTCCCTGTCCCCAGGCCAGGCAGCGAAACGGAGCTGGAAGCACCAGACGCCCCATGGGGCAAGTGGGGCCCCAGCCTGGCCCCCCAACTTGAGCCGACAGTGCCACCTGCTGCCATTGCCTGCGTGTCCCTGTCCCCATCCCGGATCATTCCCGGGTTCTGCATGGGAAATCCCGCTGCCACAGGGAGGAGAGCAGCTTTATCCCTGATGGATCCCGCAGCTGCGCCCGGCCCCTTCGCTCCCCGGCACCGAGTGCAAGGGGAGCCACCCGCAGCGAGCCCGCCACGTCAATTAAGTTTTTTATTAAATATACATCCTCTGTTGGCACGAATCTTAAAATATATAAACATCATATAACAAAGTGTCTTCACTGCAATAAAATAGAACTCCAGATCCAAGAAAAGCAGGCAGCATCGCCACGCGCACGCCGAGGGGGAGGCCGCGTCCTGCCGAAAGCCGGCTCCGTGCCGGGCTGTGCGTGGGGCACAGAGGCAGCGCGGGGAGCCCTGCGCCGCAGGGAAGGGGTGAACGGGAGCAGCGGGAAGAACCGGCCCCTGGGAGGGGGGAAAAAGGCTCTTTTGGGGCAAGGCCACCTCCGTTTCCGGCTCCGTGCCGGTGCCGCGGAGCTTCTGCTGGGTTTTCCTTCTGCGCCGCGGCTGCGTTTGAGTTGAAGACACCACGGGATGGAGACGGGAGCGCGCCGGTGCTTCGGGGCCAAAGGCTACGAGGGGAAGCACATGGAAGAACCACCGTTTTTGCACAACGTGGTGCAAATTTCACTTGTTGGTGCTGTCTTTGAAGGGCGATGTGCACTGCAGCGTGCCGCACGCTGCCACCCGTGGCTTTTGCCACTCCGCCTCTGTGACTGCGCTCCTGGTCTTCCCAGCAGGTCAATGCTGGCTCCTTGGCATCCCTGCCTTCCCGGAGAGCAGGTGGTGCGGGACACATGGAGCAGAGCGGGTTCAGACGGGGTCCTGCTCCTGTCCCTCAACCTGGGCCCTGCAGGACCGGATCTCCCCGCTCTACCCCCGTGGAAGGACTGGAGCACAGTGGGCATCACACGGAGCTACCAAGAGCAGATCCCAAGAAGCAGCCGCACCTCGCAGTGCACAGAGAAGGTGCTCAATGGGACAAGTCACTCAAGACCATTCCCAAAAAGAAATCCCACTATTTTGCTCCAGCACCTCGTGCCTTTCGGCTCCCATATCCAGACACCAACATTCTCACTTTTCTTTAGGAAGCCCGGGGGGGACTCCTATCAGAGCTGCATTTTTGTCATTTGGGATGCATTTCATTGGACCTGATTTTCTTGAAGTGCTAGTGCGGGTCGAAAGGTGCAGAAGCAGGAGGGAGGGAGAGGAGACGAGAGAAGCACGAGTTAAAGTTTGGCTGCTAATGCACTGAAGAACAATGAGACACACGAGTTCCAAACGAAAGCAAGAGGTTGGAGAATATGAAAAAAACGGGGATTTTGAGATAGCTGAGGAACGAAAAACTAAAGAAAAGATCTAGAAAAGTTTCCTGCTAGACTTGCCTTCGTTCTCAAGGCCATTGGCTACACAATGACCCTCCCTTTCCATTCGGTGTGCCCCAAACTCCTCGGGCACTTGCTCCAGGCAGCAGAGATGTGGAACACATCTCAATTCATGCGAGGATTAAGGGAAGGGAACGCTCTGTTTCTCCTCTCCTGCATTCAAACCAGCAGGGAAAAAGCAAAAAGAAAAAAAGCTATTTAAAACACTCCAGAACAAAGACATACAGTTCCTTTAAACTTTTGCCCAAGAAACAAGAGCACCAAAATCATTGCAGACTGAATTCAGATGCATCTCTGAACAAGCACTCAGCTTTGCAAAGCCTGGATAAAGGGGTTTGGATCAAGCTCCACCAAAGCACAAACCGGGTGCAGCCGCTAACCAAGGAAGTGCCTCTCTGGAGCCGGTGCTCCCACATCTCCCGAGCTCCAAGCTTCCTCTCCCAGAGGCCTCCCTCCTGTTTAGTGCATTAGCTGCAATCCTGGCACGGAGGAAGAAGCTCCGTGCGGATCTGCCTTCCTGTTCAGTCCCAAACAGGAGGCATCCAGTGTAAATCCTTGCTCGGGGACCTGGGAAGAACTCCCTGTTACCACAGGGGTCCGGGGACGCTCAACATAAATCAGGGTCTGCAACATCTGCCTGAGCTGACCTACCTGCTGCAGAGCAAGAGAGGCTTCTCGATGGAGGTGCCACATCCTGGTGCCCACAAAGTCCCAGCTACTCGGAGCACCAGCAGCCTCCGAGCTAAGGGGGACCTTGGCATGGGTGGCACGTGGCTGGACACCCATCCACGTGGAGTCACCCTGCTGTGGCTC
Source organism: Rhynchotus rufescens (assembly GCA_032273925.1). Taxonomy (NCBI): domain Eukaryota; kingdom Metazoa; phylum Chordata; class Aves; order Tinamiformes; family Tinamidae; genus Rhynchotus; species Rhynchotus rufescens. The sequence continues at coordinate 16,719 of JAVCKT010002783.1, read as the reverse complement.
TGTACCTTGTCTTTATGGCAAGACGCAGTATCTCCTCACTGGGCCAGACATGATAAACAAGAGCAGAAGTAACTGGCTTCTCCACTGGAGAAAAAGAAAAACAGGATGAAGCTCTTACAAAGGACATAAAAATTCACCCATGTGAAAAGATGAGCTGATAATCTTCCATTAGCCAGGGGAGCAAAAGTTTACAGATTTTGTGGCTATCATCTACGCAGACTTAGAAGACAACATCTACCTTTCTTTAACTACAAGGTAAATCAGTGATTGCAGTCAAGTTTCACAACGGAAAGAATCGTTTGTGGGCTTAGAGGCAGAAATTACTGAGGTTAATTACCCTGCCCATCCACAACCATTAAAATATGATTGATCCCATGTGTTCTGGGGACATTGTGCACGCTAATACTTCAGGAAGCTGGCTCTCCACCATGTCCATAAAGTGGAAGTGTAGGTGCTTAGTTCCTAGGGAAATATTTGGCATTAGAAGCAAGTTATGCTCCAAAGAACAAGTGCAAAGACAAAAGAAAGGGGAAAGCTATTTCTACCAATTGTGCAATTACCTTCATTCCCATTAGCAAAGTCATGATACAAGGCTCAAACTAAAGTGGCCAAAGTATATACATAAAAGAAGGACAACTTCCAGATCCTACCTCATTTTTCTTTTCATGTCACCTCCCTTCTATATCTCCAAATTTAATATAGGAATGGAAACTCCTCAAATCTCCATTTCCCTAAAAAGTATTGACTTCAAAGGGAAACACTGAAAGGTTGTCACTCATTTGCAGATTGCAATGGAGGATGATTGGCACTCTCTATAATTCCAGAGGAGTCAATACTGGCTGTGGAGCTTATTCTCCTGAGGACACTGTTGGTCCGGAAGAACTCGAAGAATAAAAGCAAGTGGCTTTAAGTGTGAGCTAACGTATAGAGGTGATACAACCTACACGGCAGGCACCAAAAGACAACAGCGTTGTTTGGAAGTCAACTACTACACTGCATTCACCAGACACGAGCAGCCTTCCAGGATATAGGTAGGTCTGCAGCACGTGTGCATCTTGGAGTTGTTCATTCTCGTGTTGCAGATAAAGCAGCTACAATAATACTGAAGGAAATAATTACTTCAAATGGAAGTATGTAACACTCTCAGACTAGGGCACGATCACAACAAACTGCCACGTCCCTCAGAAAATGCTGCCTTTAAGGCCATGGCATCAGTGAAGGGTTCGGAGGGCCCGAAAGCGCTACCGGGGTTTGAGTCAATCCAGTTTGTGGGGCCAGGCCCCTCGTGAGCGACACAACAGACACCACAATTTGATTTACAAAACTGCTCCGAATTTTCCTCCCCTGCTGTCCGCGGTCTTTGGTAACCTCAGAGGGACACTGCAGGCAACTCAGAAATGAAAATAACGTTTGAGAAAGGGCAGCATTTCCAACCAGAGCTCACAGTCAGCTTTCAGAGTGACCTGGACCTGTGAAATCCTGCTGTGTCCTGTTTCAAGGAGACCAATGCTTACTGGTTACAGGAATGTGGAATTCCCCAGGCAGATTAACTGGAATATTGCACTTGGCAAACTGCCTCCAGCCAACACATGTGCAGTGTTAAGAACTGCCTAACCAGAGCAGCAGTCACTTTGCAGAGTCAGGGGCCCATTCGAGCAGCACCAAGTCTCCTCCTTCATCCTCCACCTCTCCATCTGCCCAGAGAAACCAGGTGAGGAGCCAGAAGCAGCACGTGTTTTTTTGAGAGGCTCCACTCTGGCATCACAGAACAAAGCAGAAGGATGAGGCAGCTACTCTAGAGGACACAGCTTTGCAGAACTGCAAGGAGAATTTCAGTTAGGAAAAGGTTAGTTTCAGGTTGAGGTTTCCAAACAACTCAGAGGCTCATTAAAAATGAAAGAAAAAGAGAAAAAAAGAACAAAAGGAAAGAAAAGAAAGGTAAGTTCTCAGCTGCAGGAGAGCATGTACAAAGTTTGGGAATGCTAGCACTGCTCTTTGTACGTGTACGTTGTACTTCTCCCCAGCAAGGGCTGCGGGGATTAAGCTACTACCTTTGGACGTTAGTGCTGTGCTGTAATTTACGGAGAAGGATCTGCATCAGGTCAAAGGTTGTGAAGCTTATTCCCACCGCAATCGGCCCTTTGACCCAGTTCATGCTGAGGCCTTTGTACAAGCCACGGATTAGTCCTTCTTCTCGTATAATCTCCTGCATGGTGAGAAGGATGGAGCTGTACGTGTGTCCCATAACCCCCGCCGTCTGCATTCGCCGGCGAACCACGTCCAGGGGGTAGGAGGCCGACTGGCCAATCAAGCCTGCGCAGGCACCGAACAAAAGCCGCTCTGGAGGGGATGGCTGAGATTTCCCACTGTGATCTGGGAAAGAGAAAGTGGCAGAGTGGAGAAAGCTGCTCCTAATAAACACGATTAAGGTCAAGTGGGCTGAGAGCCAGCGAGAGAAACGAGTGTCACAACTCCTGAGACTTCGTTCCCAAGCACACAAGCAAGTCCTTCCACGTCAGGGTGTCCCTCTGCAAGGCAGAGATGCTGCTTACCTTCTCCAGAGCGAGGACCTGCAGAGAGGAGGCAGGAGGCATCCTCTGCAAGCACTGAGCTTGGCAGCTGGCTTCAAAGCTGGGACAAGGTCTTGTATCACAGAGTGCAAACTCTGCAAATTGGCCAAAAGCCCACACCATGTCGTTTGAAAGCAAAGAAAACAAAGTGGTCTTTACCTGCATGTAGCTTCTTCAGCGTCTCATAGGTGAAGAAACTAAGCCCAGCATACGGGATCACTCCAAGAATCGTTGGTGTGAATCCTCTGTACAATGTCTTCAATCCTTCCTCACGGGATATTCGGATGAAGACGTGAACGATATTGCTGTACCTAGCACGTGGACACAGGGAAACAAAATCTGTGCTGGTTAGTGCCTGCACACGCTGGTAGCAACTTCAACAGGACTCTGGAGGATCAGCAATTAATTAATTTGTCTCTGAGCACATCAAACAGCTCAGAGGGGATTTAAGAAGCCTGTCTGCAAGTGGAGAAGCCAGTCATGGGCTCTCCTACTGCCCTATCACCACATGCTACCCCATCTGTTTGGGCCAGTGAACACAGAAGTTTGACTAGTGAGGTCTTTCAGTATTGATCTCCTGCCAGGCCCCAGACTAACCAGGGCTCTGGTTATTTAATCAGTGCTCAGACCCAAGCTGTAAGACGTTTAATACAGCAAAGGCTCCGAGCAAGAAGTGACCCAGAAAATGGCAATAAAGGCATCTGACCTTAAAAGAAAGCTCTGCATTTGTTCATGGTGCTCGTACTTGCTTTCGCTGGGCACTTACATCTCCTTCGGCGTGACAGCCATTCGAGCTCGGACCATATCCAAGGGGTAGGTTAACATGGCAGCTGTTGTGCCTGCCAGAGAGCCAGCAATGAATCGAGGAAAGGGTGTCAGCGCTCTAAAGTAAGGTGAGAGAAGAGACCAAACAGATCACCTGGAGATGGAAATACGACTTGGCTTCTGAGCACGGCTCTACTCTATCCGCTACCGAATCCCCTCCCTGCCTGGGCGCTGAAGGGTGGGCTGGGGTTGGGTTGGGGTGAGTTGTGGTTTGCCAGGTCAGAGGCTTGGAGCGAATCCCTATGGAGGGCAGCCAGCCTGCCCGGGGTGCCTTGGACACCACGTGCCCAAGAGCAAGAGGCTCTTGGCCTCAGAGGAGAGAGGCTCAGATATCAGAGCAAGGCTGGATCTCATTGCTTCCCCTGCAGAGAAAAGCTCTTTGTTTTGCCTGCCCACTCTCAGCCTGGGGCTGTGCTAACTCACTATCTAGGCCACTTCTTGCTCACGCCTCCAGAAGATAGGGTCTTCTCAAAGATTTCCCCCATCCAAAACTGGAAGCTCAGCCCGTTGCTTAGCCCCTCACACAGCCTGTTCTGCAAAATCACCCCAAGAGGGGTCTGCAGAGCTCTGCGCCAACACAGAGCCCCCCGCTCGGCAGAAAGCCGGCACGACGCAAAGAAAAGGGCCCCTTCCTGCAGCCTCGAGTCCCCCCAACTGTTCCATCCTCCTCGCTATCCCAAGGACCAAAGCCATGCGGCCTCTTACTTTCCCTGGAAGCCGTAGTAACTGCCCAGGAGCTGCTTGTACTCCTCGTGGGCGCAGAACTGGATGGCAGCATAGGGGATCACGCGGACCATGGTGGCCGAGTTGCCTCGCCAGAGGCTCCAGAAGCCCTCGTTGAGGTAGGTGCGATAAATGAGCCTGTAGGCTTCCTGCGGGGACGAGCAAAGGTCACACACGCACGGCACGATAAGAGGCAGTAAAAGCAAGACGGGGGGAAAGGTGACCCAATAGCTTAACCTCTCCTACCCCTCCTTCCCACCCTGCCCCAGCAAGCAGGGATCAGGTGCTCACGCCTCTGATGCCAGAATAAGGCAACTGAAAGCCCTTCTTTGGGGAGACTGAATCAGACCCATTACAGCAAACAAGAAGCAGCCAGGAAGCCAGTTTTACATTCAAGGCAGCATCTTCCCCTTCTCTCTGAGGGTGAGGCATGGAGCTGGGCTGATGTTTGCACAAACCACTTCTCAAACCAAATTAATCTTCTTAGTATAAGGCAGAAACATTTGGATCACACACATTAGCACAGCACACACAACACATATAAAACAAGACATTCAGCAAGGCACGTTACGATCAGCTCCCAAATTCACATTTCCTAAACACTTTGTGACAGCTCCAATAGTGGCTGGGGACAGAAAGCAACCTCTAGGGAAGAAGATCTTGCAAAATGGCCCTGAGCGATGACATGGATAGTAAATACTGTGGCAAAGGTGGGACCTGGAGCACAAATGAGGACGGAGGCTCCTCTGTGTTAGGTGCTGGACAAATATGTGAGGGAGAAGAAGCACCGTCCTAAGGAGCCTTATAAGCAGTGCAGCTTCCAGTCCTCCCCTCTGTGCTCTTTCACCCAGAGAGTGGCTAATAAAACCCAAGCAAGAAAGTTCAGGGCAAGCAGAGGTTGCTTTTAGTACTATTACTACGATTAATCAAACACAGCAAGTCCACAGGAGACAGACACATCACCTCACCTTGGCAGAAAATCTTTTTGAAGACACTGAAAAGAAAAAGCGAGCATTAGATCTTGCAATAATATTTTGATGTATCAAGGAAAACACACAGTCATTTTTATCCAAGGAGTAAAATTACAAGCTAAGGGAGTAAAATATTAATAATTATTAATTCTTTATTAATGCAAGAAAAAAACAGAGCTCCCTTATAACGATGATCTTGGTAGGTGTTTCCAAGGTTGGTCTCTCTCTTTGTATCTAAATTGACAGCACCCCTTTGGCTATGTAATACTTGGAAGCAGGATTTCTTTGGCATGCAGCAACTGTGTTTTGTAACACTCCGACTGCAGGAAGGAAAACCAGGCAAAAGCCTGAACAGCAACACTAATGAAACATGGTTCCCATTAAGTGTCTATTGCACTTTCTTTCAAATTCCTTCGAGAATTGTAACCTCCCAAGTGTACCAAACAATTGCCTGCAAATACATTTTTCCCCGCGCTGCTCCTTTATACAATTCAACACTTCTTTTTTCTCCTCCTCTCTCTTCTCCTAACAGCACTTCACTAACCAAGTGTGGCGAGTTCTGCAAGGAGGAGAGATTTCTTTTCTCCACCAGGAAACTTCTCCAGGCTCTAGTTCACCGAACAACTTTCCTTGCTCATATGACCCAAGGAAACGGCCCCTCTTCACAGCCAGGAAGCCACCCTAGGGTAAAAACCTTTCTGAGAGCAAGAGTAGGAACCCCATTAGATACCAAACTGCTGCTCACAATAAGCAATTTTTAATCACATCCTTTGCAACGAGTTTAACATGCCAAAGCAAACAGGATTTTTTAATAAAACATAGATCTGTACAATTAATAGTGCTTTATACAGACAGCTGTTGATTCACCCAATCCTGCAGCTTCCACCTCCGATCCTGACACTTCCAGCCTGATGTGACCTGTGCTGTTTGCTCCGGGGGGAAGCAGAGCCCGTCCTCATCCCTGCCCAAGCATCTGGCCCCAGGCTGCAATCCCCGCGGCCGCCCCCGCCTGATCTGCGTCCCCGCGACGCCCGTTACGCAAACCCTGAAAATCATGTCACATGAAAGTCAATTTAAAATTAAATCTCATCCAGGGATTAGGTTAAACCTACCCAATTCATTTAAGCTGGGAGGCCAACCACATTTAAATTTGTGGCCTGGCCAAATGTCTACTCTATTAACAGCCTGTTCTCTTCCTTTTGGAACAAGTGATGCAACTGACTGTTCCTGCATTGAAATGAGAGCCCATGTTGGGGCTGAATCCCAAATTCAGTTAAGTGCTTAAGCATTTTCTATTCAAATCAGCTGAATTTCACTTCCAGTTATTCACTTTCAGATTATGGGTTCCAGAAAGGGTTGCAATACAAAGCTAGGTATGCCAGCTTCATTGTTTCTTGCAGTTTTCATAATTAACTTCAAATCTAAACCAAAGTAATTTTGATTTAGAATTAGGATTTAGAATAGAATTAAGAATTAAAACTTAGAATAGAATTTGGTTTAGAACACAGCACTATTCTTACTAGAAAAGACCATATGCATTTGAACAAGCACATCCCAGCATCTGCAGCAAGAAACATCTCAATTTCCTCCTTCCAGCTTCACATCTCCTCACATTCCTCCTACTAAAGGGAAAGGAAATCATACAGCGGCTCCCTGCCTGCCAGATTGCTCTAAATTGAGCGGACACAGAGATCCACAGCGGCACCATCCAGCTCCTTAAGTGTAGCCTTTACAGCATCCTTTTCCCGTGCATCCTCTAAACGCTCCCTGTGCCAGGGGCTGAACCGCTATCATGTGTCCGCAAGCAGGCAGATATGCAGCTCTGCACCACAGCGAAGCAGCAAAGCTCTTGCTGACTACCATGGGACTCGAATCCAAAAGCCCTGGCCAAACACACTGCTGACTGACACCCACAATAATCCTACCAGGAGCCAAACAAAAGGGCTTTAGCCTCATCCATGTGCGGCGTGCCAGGTCTCCGCAGGCCGGAGCGGGGCAGAGCACACGCACAACACGCTGGCTGGGCAGAGCACAGCAGCTGCTTTGGATTCTGCTAACAACAAAGCCAGGCTTTGCACAAGCCAGCAGGACTTACCTTGAAACATGATTTTTGTCCGATCCAGCGGAGCTACTGCTGTTTTAGCAACGGCACCGGCCAGCGCACCAGACATCAGGGAGTTGAGCACTTTCTTCTTCTCCTGCGTTCCCTGCAACAGAGCATCATTCAGGGTGACACAGTCAGCCCTAACCAAAGCTTGTGATATTTTACCTTTGCTGCAGCATTTATCCCACTAACCATTTCTGAAATGGAATTTTCAGCACTGGAGGGAGAGAGAAGTGCAAAAAAGGCATTTGTAAGGGGACTCTGAAAACACCTTGAGGGATTATTAGTATATGGATGTTGAAAAAACAAATTACAAAGTAACAACACTACCGCCCTCATTAAAATGAAATGTAAACATTAACCCAGACCCTTGCCAGTCAGACAAGCAAGCTGTGCTCAGAACATACACACACATAGAGGTAAGAAACGTGCACAGACATGAGAATTGGACTGCACCCAAAAAGGCCTCTGAGCAGCCTGCTACGAGTTGTTCAAGGTAACTACAATATATTTTATGGATCTTGCCTTACCGTCCCTGCAATAAACACAAAACAGCAACTGGCTGTTTCAGATGTTGGTTTCTCTGATAAAATCCCTTCGTGAAAGACTTCAGACTGCTAAAAATCAGCGCCAGCATTTTGGAAACGCCAGCATTCCCACCAAAATGGCAAACTCCAAGCACAATAAATGCAGGTCAGATCACAAAGAACAAAGATTAGATTTGTCTGTCAAGACATGTGCAGTTTCCAGTCACCTCCTCTTCCACGCACTGTTTCTTCCCTATTAATACTTCTAAAAGTTATCTCAGTAACTCCTCTTGCTTTAGCCACACAGAAAATTTCTCTCTTGCCCTTCTAATTAATGCACGAGCCTTATTTGTATATTATCCCTAAAGCCTAAGCAGAAAGGGTTCCCACTATGATAAATGGAATGGAAGTGCTTTTGTTATTGACGTTCCTGCCACAGCTTATATTTATAAACTAGCTATCTGCTTGCACCACATGGGAGGAAGCAAGTGAAAATCCTGAAATCTAACACTGTGAAGGTTATGAACTGAAAGACAAGTCAAGACAAGGCTTAAGAATGTCAACCATTGATATGCTTTGTGCCTCCATGGAGAAGCGAGTTAACATTTTCCTTTTCTTGGGCTGCTCCACAGCTAAAAAAGTTGGGTTCTTTTCAATAAAAAACATTATTTGATCAGTTTTCCCTTCCAGTCTTTGGTGCTAGGTGTAAGGACAGCTGTGCACTAGGGTACAGGCAGCACTGTCTGAATTTCAGCTCACATTACAGCTTGGAAGCAGCTTCATTTGAGCAGGGACCCTGAGCTAAGTCAGAGCAAGGTTCAGCGGCTCTTTCCCTTCCAGTGTTTCTGCAAGGAATCTTGCAGCAGCAGCGCCAGCAGAGAAACCAGAGCTGATGCCTCTGTTCCCAGCCCTGCCACTAAAGACATAACAAGACATAACCTTGAATGACGAGTGTAGCCCAGCCTGGCCAACAGCTGAGAGTTGTTCCCGACCTCTTCCCAAACAATCCCGAGCTGCTCTTGACTGTTCAGCTCCCGGTCTGCACGGACGCGGCGGCTCTTTGGGCCTCCTCCTGTTCTTACCTCTGATGGCAGATGAGCTGATATAACTGGCTCCACATCTTGCTGTTTGAAATCCGCTTGAGCTGCTCTCACACCATTACCCATACCAGTTGCACTCACAAGCGGGTAGAAGAGTCACAGCTCCTACATTGAAAACAAGAGCAAAGTAAGAGGTAGTGTCAAAAGCAGCAAAAGTTCATAAAAAGGCTTGTACAGGAGGGAAGAGAGTCCTATTCCAGAGACCATTTCTACAGGAAAAACCCCATCCCAAGGAGCAAGCTGAGGAGCATTTCTTCCCTTCGGGGTACAAGTTTGGAGGAAGGCGAAAGGAGAGGTGCTTTGGCACTTTATAAAATTTATGCCACTGATCATCATCTTTTCTTACCCACAAGGAGCTCAGCTGCAAGTCATATTAGCCCTGGTAGGGAGACTGAATGAGCAGCTCACTGCATCTCCCCGCAGCCTGTCCTTCCACCGCACGCGTGACATTTAAACACCCTTGGGGATATTTAAACACTCTTGGGGACAATATCAAACCGTCCATAATTTCTAGGAGTGAAGAAGCAGATTCTGGCCCATCCTCTTCCATCACTTACAGTGGGGCTCCCAGCTGCTGCTCAGCCTGACTGCTCAAGCATTTTGATACGGGAGAAGACATGCAGAAATTTAAAATGCAAGCATGGAAAAGGGAATAAATAGCCACAGCAGCACCTCCCAAAGCCTGGCATAAGCACTTGGAGGTTATTTTAGGAGCGGGTAGTTCCAAAGGCTCACACGTGCCATTAGGGCTATTTTGATGATGCCAGCAATTTGCCTAAAAGCAGCACATCCCTCACTGCAGAACTTTGCTTCTCCACAGTTGCAAGGCACACGTGCTGCTAGCTGGGGAATCGGTGCAGCTTGCCCAGATGTTTCTTGCTGTAATATATGTTCTCATCTGCCTCATGAAAGGAGAGGTCAGTCTAACGTCAGCTACAGAGTACACACACACAGAGATAATATCTAAATAGAAGCTCTTGCTTTGGCATCTAATTTTCTAGTATTTCTGCTTTTATGATCTGAGTTTTTCACCCTCTAATACCTAAAAGTGAAAGAGCTGAAGTCTGGAAAACCCAAGCAAGCACAAGAAGGAAACCTCTCCAAACAAGCAGATTGCAGTTATACCGTAGTCACAGACATATAGTCCCAAATGGGTTAGAACTATAAAGATTTGTTTCCTGTGCAACAAGATCACCCAAACAGAGTTTCCCACTTCATCAGCCACCTTTCAAGGAAGGTGCTATTAGGAAATTTGAATTCCTGACCTGCTCCCTTGTGCTGCCCCAACCTTCTTGCATGTCCTCAAGCAAGTTGCTTCATCTCTGCCCTCACCTGCTACTTAGGAAACCTGTGGCACAACAGCCTGCTTACTTGGAAAGCATTTCTTAAGCTTTTTTCTTTCCATTTTAACAACCTCTAGACATTACACGCTTGTCAGCATCTTTCATACTTGCTGACCTATTTCCACCCCCCCACATCGCTCTCATAAATAAGCACCAGACTTCACTTCCCAACCTCCTTGGTTGCAGCAGAGACATTAATGCAGAGGCACAGCAGCTTGGTCTGTATTTTTGCATGACCAATTTGTGATGACGGAGCTGAGGGTGACCCACACACTTGCTTCAAGGGAGGACGAACACACCTGGGTATCTTTAATGCCAGACATCACTTGCTAGAGCTCTGGGAAGACACATACCAAAGTGCTTACAACTCCTACGGGTGTTTTGGGAAACAGAAGCTCTCAGCATGTTGCTTCAAGGGTAATAACTCAAAATTTTAACGAAATACAACATCTGAGAGTCCAAAGCATGACTTGAACTGCAAACAGCACCACTGTTTGCACTTAGAAAATAGTGCAAGCTTGGTCATATCAGCCCATGCAAACTACAATTCCCAGCAGGATCAGGACTGAGGACAATTCATAACACCACAGAGTAGAGCATTTCTTTCTGCAGTCCTGAAGAACACAGGCTGTCAATTGTTTTTACTATATATCATTTCTTTTCCTTCTCATTTCACATATCTGAAAGAATAGTAAAAATAAATAAATGGATAACCTTTAAGCGAAAGCACAGAAGGAATCAGAGGTAGAAATATTATCCCTAGCCATCTCAATTGAAGAAATGTAGGTCACAATATCAGATTTGTCTCTGCTGAAAATAAACCCACAAAAATAGAAGTCATACTGAAGAGCTCAGGAAGGCAACACATGTTGGCTGTAAAACAGGATTTTGAAAAACGACTGAGAAAGAGATAACTAAAACAAACCAGGCAGGAAATTTTAAATATTAAAATGATGTTATGAAGCCTGGAATATTCAAGAATATGTACATGCCTAAAGATGATACCCACTTACTCAACAATATTCTCTTTGATCCTATTCTGAAATGTTATTCTTTTTAGCCCTAACGCCCAAGCACCTGTCTGTATGCTTAATTTTGTATACATGCTCTGCATAAACACAGGCCTCAACTTGCAAATTAAAAAATACTAAACACTACTTTAACATTTAAGCCTTTGCATTTGCTCTCTGCTAAGGGGGACAGTTTTATTTTGGAGTTGGGCTGAATCCTGGCTTAGCTGAATCACCAGCTCCTGGTTGTTCTGGCCAACGATGCACGTGGGAGCCACAGAGGAGGAAGCTTTTGCTTGAAAGACAGTGTGAATCCGTAGGGCTGGGCCAGTAGAAACCAGACACTGCTTCGCATCAGCATCAATCTGTTTTGTTCACGAAGTCATTTGCAGAAACCCGGCATGGAGCAGCTTGACTTTTTAAAAAATCGTGCTGTTTTGCAAAGGCCCATACACAGTCATTACTTATTTTTAAGAAACTACAATAATTGGGAAAGCCAAATAGCTGCAAATTAGATTTATTCCTTATAACACATCTCTGCCTCACTTAAACTGTAGCTACACGAGTCCCTGCTGCTCACCTGGACCCCGACTCCTCAGGACCACGTGCCACGCAGCTGCAGGGTAAAACATTCCCTGTCTAGGGGAATCTATAATCTGAAAGCAAAACCTCTGGTCAAGATGGGTCCAGGAGTTAGGCAAGTTTAATGAGTAACACACCCTGGGCTTTTACAACAAAATTCCTGGTAGCTGATTCAAAGTACAGAGCGGCTATTCCAGCAGCCAGCCTTGGCCAGGGAAACGCACCGGCTGCATCGCGCCGTGCTAACGCAGAGTCTCAGCACTCAGGTTTATTTATCAAAGTGCAAAACGGGGCAGCTCTGGCCCTCCCTTCTGACAAACTCAGGTGGACGTAACCGGGATGGTCTCTTTGCAACGGCCCTTGGAGCCCAGGATTCCTTCCAGGTGGCCTGTCCATGCTCTGGCAATTGCAGAAACAATTGCTTCAGCAAAGTCCCTTCCCCGCGTGGCTCTGCACCCTAAAACTAGAGCATCGCTGATCCTACCCCTCCATCCTCCCAGCTCTCTCCGGCTGCACTGAATGAACAGCTGAACAAGTTCAATCAAGCCGCCAAACTGACTCGCTGACAAGCGAGACGTTCTGCCTCTTTCGGTGGTGGTTTTGATTAAGAGGACAGCTGAGACGGAATGGAGCTGCTCGGATGATAAAAGCAACTGACAAGGGAGAACGTCGCGCAGGCCGGTACCGGCGCACGGCCAAAGGCGGCGGGGGGAGAGACATCCACAGAAAAGGAGCCTGAGCTCTCCCAGCCTACTGTGAACACAACCACGATGCAATTCTGGCCATTTGATTGTATTTTCAATTGCACCATCTTAATATAATTAATTTCTCGCCAAAGACCCGATGAGTTTCAAAGATCAACATCACTAACTAAGGGATAAGGGCAAGTTCTCAGGTTATGGTGTTTAAAATTAAAATTACACTGCCAAGTAAAGGCTTGCAGCTTATTATATGTTTACTATTTTTGCAACTAAACTTTATTTAAAAGGCGAACTTCACACCACCTCCTGGAAATCCCTCCTGCATGCCAGAGGCCAGAGAGCAAGGGAGGCTCCCACTGCAGCCCAAGGCTCCAACTTCCAGGGACGAGAGGCAGGAGGGAAGCAGCAGAGCTGGTTTCCTCCCTGCTAATTATTATTTGCACAGAACTTGAAGCGGTAGAGAGCGCAGGTTCCTCCCTGATCAGCTGCAAATATCACAACCACTCCCAAGCTGCCAGAGCTGGAGCCATCTGTTAGCAGCAAAACACATAATCTGTGAGAATGGAGCCAGTCGTGGTCGTTTCCACATTAGTGTGGAGCTGGAAACCAGCAGCAGCCTGAGCATCCAGCCCAGAGAGCAACGTGCAATGCGGCGCTGCTGAAAACATGCTTGCCTGGCAGTCCCCAGTGGAATTTAGACCTGCCACAAAACACCAAGATTTCAGAAAGAATGTCACTGATCCAGCAAGGACAGGCAGATACTGCAAAGCAAACAGTGAGCACCAGCAGCTGAACGCCAGCAGCAGCTGTTTCCTAAGGAATACTAGCCTTCTCCTTGGGCAGGAATCATGAAGTCATTTGGAGCTTTGGATGTGGGAGCTGCAAGTAATGACAAAACCACAATTTCAGCAGACAGGAGCTGCAGTGACTTTATGCCACATAGAATGTAGTGGTTTCATGAGATAGGCAGAAGAAATGTAGCTCTGCTACCTGCTCCTCTTTAATTACCACCAAAACTGCGTAACTGCTTCCGAGGCAATGAGAAGAGGCCGGCAGCAGCCTACTCCATCCCCATTCAGTCACCAGGAGCCGCGAGGAGGAAGCTTTGGTGATGAAGGGTGGTTGCTGCAGCCCTGGCAGTGACTCCCTTCCATGAAAGGTGAGCTGCAAATCGGTATTTCCACAGCAATCGCATGCATGTGACTTCCAACCTGAAATCCCTTGTGAGTTCACTAGGACAGAGGGCAACAACCTGTACAGAAACAGCTGCAAAAAGCGTGGACTAAACGGCGATACTTGGGAACAGCAGAGCCGCTGCTTTAAACCACGGCTGCAGGTGAACTCCAGATGAGCAACGTGCTGAGCAGAAAACAGTATTTTCCTGTTTAATAAATAAGCAAGATTTTCACTTGCTTATGCTTCTCAGAGACCTAATAATTCCAATATGAGCAGCAAGATTTCTGCTTCACCTCCCATATATAGATGTTTAAATATCCTTTATAAGTCCCAATAGGAACCTTCTTAGGAAGGAAATTACAGATTACAGGGGACCGCTCAGGTCTATCATAATTAAGAGCTCGCAGACACTATTGTTACATGAACTTTGATGAAATCATAATTCACCTGTGGGGCAGAATTTCAACTTCATACAGGTAAAGTCCCTTGCACAACCCCAATCAGCCATGCCAGCCTCCTGTGTTACTCAATAGCTACCTCGTTCCTGTTGGCTCTTTTCTTAAACACAGTTAGCGGTGTTAATGAAAGTATATAATTAAATAAGGAAAAAAAAGAAAACTGAAAGAGTTCCCACAGAAATCTTCACACTTTTTTTTTTCCCACGGAGGCTGGAGTTAAACAGTACCCAGGGAAGTCGCTCAATTACGTTTCCTTCAATTGTTAAGCTGAGCATTTGAGCCTGACAGAGAAAGAGATTTGGAAAGAGCCGGGATTACTGCAGCCTTAAATTCAGCCTTGGAGCAAAAGCATCATAGAAAATCACAGGGAAAATAAAAGGGCTCTGAGCAGGGATGAGCTACATAACTTGATGGCCCCTCGAGGCCTGTCTTTGCCTTCCAGTTTGATTAAGCCATTAGAAAACAAAAAGCAGATATGCCCCAAAGACTCAGCTCTCCTCAGTCACATTCATCTTTCTGTTGCATACAAATTTCAGCCTCAAATTTCAGTTATGAATAATCCACAGCGCTCCTTCCTTCTAAAGATCTGCTCAGAAACAATTAGCATAATTCTAAAGAATCATTGACAGCTCAATTAAAAGATTCACTAAATGAACCTATGTGGAAGAGTTTAATTCTTTTACATGCTTCTGAGCTCCAAAGTGCAAGATAAATATTCCTGCTGCCTCCCTCAGCCAAACACACACTCAGGTCTGCCAGGAAAACTGAGGATAAAGACACAAATTCCTCACATGGTTTTAGATTATCTGATTTACGCCAGTCGTGGAAGCCAGAGCAACGGTTATATGTGAAAGTGCTGCTAGCAAAGCCAGCAGCATTGCTGAGGGGAGCCCAGGAGAGCTGCGCTTTGAACCCAGCCTGGAACACACGAGCTGCAGCCCAGGGAAAAGCTTGGCAGGAAACAACAGTGCTTCGTTCTTTAGTTTCTGGAAGAAGAGGGCTGCTGAGAGCACCACAACAATGCTTTCCACGGGCCAAACCTGAAGAGAGGCTCTTATCTGCAAGGCGGATTAAGTTCTCTGAGAGGGAGTGGAGCAGTTGAGCAGGAGGGCAGAGTTTCAGAGTCCCTCCATGGAGCTGCTCACAGTCCTTGCAGGAGGGCAAGGCACAAAGTGAAGCGTCTTCCCAGCTCGAATCCTCCTCTCAACGGTTATTTCTCCCAGAAGTGCACAGACAAGGACATACCAGTTAGTAAAATATAAAATACATACAGTAAAATATAAAATGCATATAGTATAAACCTCTTATCCGCATCAAGGCCCACACAAATACTAACTTTCTCCTTCCAAGTAGATTTTAACTCCTAGTTAATTAGAGTAATTCCTCTTAGTGTCACCCGAGGCACACAGGTGAT
Source organism: Rhynchotus rufescens (assembly GCA_032273925.1). Lineage (NCBI taxonomy): Eukaryota > Metazoa > Chordata > Aves > Tinamiformes > Tinamidae > Rhynchotus > Rhynchotus rufescens. Next base: position 1,215 of record JAVCKT010002783.1, on the reverse strand, counting down.
AGCAGGACCTGGCACAGATGGAATTTTTGATCCCAACCTGAGATTACTGGCAATACAAGCAGCCTGTCAGTACCTGTGCAACCCTTGCCAGGAGCTATTTCAACACAGTAATAGATTGCGACCTCTAACCTAAAAACAGAAACAGAACAAAACCTAGAATTTAAAAATACATCAGAGTACGAAAAGAACTAAAGCCCCCCATCATCGAAGGGGAGAATCTATAGGTGTCTCCAGGGGGAGCCACTTCCAAACAACCACGCTTTTCCACACTGCATTATGTGGAATACACTTCGAGCGAGTTGCTTGCATTTCAGTTCACCCTTCCACACAACAGGACAAACCCTCTCCCTTCCTCAGACATGGGAATTTTTATGCAAAAATATTTGTGTGTCGCTTTGGAACAGAAAAGGGCATGGACACTACGTGTTAAGCACTACCCTCAGCCTCACTTAAGAATGGTGCAAACTTAAACGCATCTTAATGCAATGAGCAGAAAAGCTACTAGAAAAAAAATATCCTTGGTTCCTGAGCTTTTTATTTTTTTTTGCACTAAACCTGTCTGACCTGTACCCAGCCCATCTGCTCCAAGAGTTAACCCCACATGCAAGACCGCCCTGCTGCTCACCTTGCATTTCTTGTAGCCTCTTTGCATTAAGCTCAACGCTGCAAATGCGACCCAAACATCTGTTTTCAGCTGAGGCTGCCTAACTCACCCTACTAGTTACAGCTGCAGGTCAAGCAAAGAGAAGAGAATATTGTAGCTTCTGACTCATGCTTCTGTGCTAGGGAGGGAGCTGTAAAACCCTGGGCAGAGCTGGGAGAGCTCCACAGCATCAAGGACACTCCAAGTCGCATTCAGGGATCCCGATTTTGCTTTGCTGGTGGGGAAAGGGGAAGAGCATCAAGTACCCACAGCCCCAGCAGGACATGAATATGCTCAAAGGCTCCCCAAATCCCAGCCTGATGTTTTGCTCACCCAGTCGTAAGACTATTTTTGCATACAGTCACTCACAGATTGTTAGTGCGGTTATACCAACCCTCTAGCACCTTTATTATAGGGTCTCTTTCTCCTCAGCTGTTTTGCAATACCCACAGGCACCTCTCCTGCTCCTTCGCACACGCCCTCCTCCCAAACTAGAGCAGTTTAAAACACGGAATGTTTTCAAAACACTCTAAATCCATCAAACCACAAAAAAAAAAAAAAAAAAAAAAAGC